>JABUQX010076805.1:0-2500 GCA_015478945.1 Trachelipus rathkii | reverse complement strand
CGATTTATTTTTAAATGAGGGCAGGGTTGAGAATTCTAGGGTTTAACTAGGAATCGAGCCAGAATCAGGGTCCTTTGATATACTAATCCGATCCGTTATCACATACGCTATTCATACATATGTGATTAAGATCGTGTTATCGTAAACAAATCAATCTTGTCATTTTCTCTTATATTTAGATATTAATTTAGGTATTATTAATGTTATGTTAGATAGTAACTCTAATCTTTATTTGTTGAAAGTCATTTCACTTCGCATCGATATTTATTTATCCATTTTATTTTAGAGTTTCACCATTATCTAGAAGGGAAATTTTTCAAGGCAGTTTCTCTCTAAGATTTTTTTTTACGCAAGTCTTTTAGATAGATAGATAGTAAGAGCGTTCGCTTCGCAAACGAAGGTTCCGGGTTCGTTCCCCGGCCTTATTCTCTATGTTAGCAATTATCTAGAGAAGTTCCTCTCCTAGGAATAGGGCTATGAATGCTATGATTTTTTGCACGATTTATTTTGTACCAATTATTTATTTGGTGAAACTTGCCATTGGGTACCAAAGCACCCGCATGATATCTTGAAAACTACGATAGGTACAAGAAAACTAATAGCATATTTGGAATCAGCGTATGAAATTTGTATGGAAAATGGATTTTTTTTTTATATCTCGAAAACTACGATAGGTACAAAGAAAAACTAATAACATATTTGGAATCAGCGTATGAAATTTGTATGAAAATGAAACTTTTTTTTTTTTAATTTTTTATTTTTTTAACTAAAAGAATACCCCCGGGTAAACCGCAAAGATCGGGGTCTCTCGGCCGAATCGGGGGACGACGGGGGGACCTCGTCCCCCCTCTGTCCCACCGTCGGCTCGAGTCCCCTAAAAAAATCCATTTTCCATGCAAATTTCATACGCTGATTCCAAATATGTTATTAGTTTTCTTGTACCTATCGTAGTTTTCGAGATATCAATAACAAAACAAAAAAAACCACAAAAAAAAAATTCCATTTCCATTTTCAAGTAAGTATTACAAATATGTTATATTAGTCTCTGTGTACCTATCGTAGTTTTCGAGATATCCATGCGGATGTTTTGGTAAGTTTTGGCCATTTATTTTAATAAATCAAGGGGCCATTGCCCTATTCTGGAGAAAATTACCCTAGGTATTTCTACCTATTACCCCCCCCCCCCCCCCCCCCATGCCGAGGGTCGCATCCTAAAGCCCTTTGCCGTTGCAACACTTTCGCTCTATCGATTTGCGCCAAGTTGGCGACAGTGGAAAATAAAATGATCATATGCCAAATGCGCTAGCATTTACATTTAATTTTATCTTTTATTTATATTTATTTATATTTATTTTTATTTTTTATATTGTTTAATGTTTACAAAAATGATTTGTTATTTATAACATCATCATTTTGAAAGCAAACTATTTTATACTTCTTTTTAATTAAAAATGTATAAAGAAGTTTTCCAGATCATCTCGGTTCTTTACTTAAACCGTTTTCGTTTCTGCATTTGTGCTTACGAAACGTAAGAAATGCTCGAGTTTGCGTTCGTTTTTGTCAAACTTACCGAAAAATCGCAAGAAATGCTCACCAAACGTAAGGAATTTCCTTAATTCTGTAAAGTTGCTATTTCCCGTGCTTGCCGAATTTAAGCACGTTCTTACGAAAAATGTAAACAAACAAGATGGCGGCTTGGTGTCTGAATTGGTGAATGTTTCATTTAATAAAATCAGCTTTAAATCTAATTTCTTCCAAATGGATAAACTCCATCACAAATAGTTGATCAATTATTTGTAATATAAACCATTTGTTATTTTTTTTATTTCTGTTTATTCCAAAACCACGTGCTCCTTCACAACAGCTGATTCCAATTGTTTGTAAACAAAAGTAAACCTAAGTTAGAAATCGCGGTCCATTATACACGAAATTCTAGATAAAACTGGGTAAGTATTTCTTATCGAGCGTAAGCACAAATGACAAAAAATGAAAACGGTCTTAGTTTTCATAGTGACTTTTAAAGTATTTTATGTATAGTCCAGGAAAGTTTTCATTATTATATATACTTATATTATATATATATATATATATATATATATATATATATATATATATATATATATATATATATATATAATTATAATATATATATATATATTAAAATATATAAATATATATTTTATTAGATATATCTATATTATAAATATATATATATATATATATATTATATTATATAATATTATATATTACCTCAAATTTGTTTCATGTACATTCTTGGTAAGGTCTGGAACACATTACTTCTTCTATCTTTTCCCAATCCAAAGATTTGAAATCAAGTTATGTCGGCCATTGGTCAAAACGATTAACATCTGAATTACCAACTGGTGTGTATTTTCACATGTGCCTCTAGGCATTTCCTACCAGAGGATATATATATATATATATATACTATATATATATATATAATATATATATAATATGTAATATATAATATATATAT
>JABUQX010076804.1:0-15658 GCA_015478945.1 Trachelipus rathkii | reverse complement strand
GGTCAAAAACAGCAAACAGTAAACGTAAAAACAAGTCAGTCAACAACAGTCAAAAAAAGTCAAAAACAGTGAAAACAGTCAAAAACAGTCGAAAAACAGTCAAACAGTCAGTCAACAGTCAGAAGTCCAAAACTGGCATCAAAACAGCAGTCAACAAACAGTCAAAAACAGTCAAAACAGTCAAAACACAGGTCAAAAACAGTCAAAAACGTCAAAAGAACAGTTCAACCAGTCCAAAAACAGTCAAAACAATCAAAACAGTCAAAACAGTCAAAAACAGTCAAACACAGTCAAAAAAGACAGTCAAAACAGTCAAAACACACAGTCAAACAGTCAAAAACGTCAAGAACGTCAAAAACGTAGTCAAACCATCAAACAGTCAAACAGTGCAACAGTCACGACAGTCAAAACGTCAAAAAACAGTCAGTCAAAACAGTCAAAACAGTCAGTCAGAAAACAGTCAAACCGTCCAAAACAGTCAAAAACAGTCAACAACAGTCAGTCAAAAACAGTCAACAAGCAGTTCAAAACGTAAAACAGTCAAAACAGCTCAGTCACAGTCAAACTGTACAGGTCAAACAGTCAGTCAAAAACAGTCAGAAACATCACAAACAGTCAAAAACAGTCAAAACAGTCAAACACAGTCAAAAACAGTCAAATCAGTCAAAAACACAAAAACAGTCAAAACAGTCAACAACAGTCAAAACAGTCAAAACAGTAAAAACGTTCAACAGTCAACAAACTTTTGGATCACTAAAGCACGTCAAACAGTCAAAAACATCACAGTCACAAACAGTCAAAACAGTCAAAACAGTCAAACAGTCAAAAAAACAGTCCAAAAACAGTCAAAAAACAACAACAGTCAAAACAGTCAAAACAGTCAAAACAGCTAGTCAAAACAGTCAAAAACAGTCAAAAAAAGTCAACAACAGTCAAAACTGTAAAACAGTCACAAAACAGCAAAACAGTCAAAAACTGTCAGTCAAAAAACAGTCAGTCAAAACAGTCAGTTCAAACAGTCAAACAGTCACAACAGTCAGCAAAACAGGTCAAACAGTCAACAGTCAAACCGTCAAAAACAGTCCAAAACAGTCAGTCAAAAACAGTCAAAAACGTTCAAAAACAGTCAAAAACAGTCAAAAAACAGTCAAACAGTCAAACAGTCAAAAACAGTCAAACAGTCAAAAACAGTCACAAACAGTCAGTCAAAACAGTCAAAAACAGTCAAACAGTCCAAAAACAGTCAAAAAACCGTCAAAGACGAGTCAGTCAAAAAATCAAACAACAGTTCAAAAGCGTCAAGAAACGTCAAAACGTCAACAACAACGTGCAGTCAAAACAGTCAAAAACGCAGTTCAAAAAACAGTCCAAAACCGTCAAAACAGTCAGTCAAAACAGTCTCACAACCAGTCAAATAAACAGTCAAAACACGTCGAGTCAAACAACAGTCAAAACCAAGTCAGAAAAAACAGTCAAAAAGCAGTCAATCAAAAACAGTCGTTCAAAAACAGTCAAAAAAACAGGTCAAAAACAGTCAAAAAGCAGTCAACAAAAACAGTCAAAACACAGTCAAACAGTCAAAACAGTCAGTCAAAGACAGTCAAAACAGTCAAAAACAGTCAAAAACGTCCAAAATAGTAAATAAAAGTCAAACAAGTCAAGACAGTCGTCAAAAACCCCACCCAGTCACAACAGTCAGTTCAAAACAGTCAAAAACAGTCACAAACAGTCAAAAACAGTCAACAGTCAAGCACGTCAAAAACAGTCAAACAGTCAAAAACAGTCACAAAACAGTCAAAAAACAGTTCACAAACAGTCAGTCAAAAACAGGTCACAAACGGTCAGTCAGAGTAGAGTATAGAGAGAGTGGTTGGAGAGTGGAAAGCTAGCAGTGGTTGTAGACGTGGTTTTATCGAGTCGGTAAGTGAGTGGTTGCAATGTAGGTACTAGAGTGAGTGGTAGAGTGGTTGACTAGAAGTAGTAGTAGAGTGGTAGTAAGAGGGTGTATGAGAATTGTTACTAGCGTGTGTAGAGTGGCTAGTTAGAGTGGGTCGTAAGTGGTTGTGAGTAGTGTAGAGTTGTTAGTAGCGTCTGGTCAGCTAGAGTGTGTTGAGTGGTAGTTGAGTGGTGTAGTGGTTTGATAGAGTCGGCAGCAAGCAGTGTAGTAGGTGGTCAGTAGAGTGGTAGATCGAAGTGGTGTAGAAGTGGTTTATAGGTGTGTAGAGTGGTAGTAGGTTGTTAGTAGGTGTTGTAGAGTGTAGTAGGAGTGGACTGAGTGGTTGTTTAGTTGGTAGTAGAGATGGTTGTAGCGAGTTGGTAGTAAATGGTGCTAGAGTGGTTGTAGCGTGGTTACTTTGGTAGTAGTAGGAGTGGTCGTAGGGTCTGGTAGTAGTGGAGTGGTGGTTGTAGACGCAGTGGTAGTTAGAGTGGTAGTCGAGTGGTTAGTAGCGGGTGTAGAGTGGTGTGAGGGTTGTTAGCAGAGTCGGTATTGGAGGGTAGTAGAGTGGTTGTTAGAGTGTAGTAGAGTGGGCAGTTAGGGCTTGTGGAGTGCGTAGTATAGTGTTGTAGAGTAGGTCCGTCAGAGTGGTATAGATGGTTGCTTAGACGTATGGTAGTAGTGTGGTTGTGTGTGGTAGTACATGTGTAGAGTTGGTTGTAGAGTGGTAGCTAGAGTGTTGTAGTAGAGTGGTAGTAAAGTGATAATGAGTAGTTGATAGAGTTGGTTAGTAGAGTGGTAGATAGATGGTTTTTAGCGTGGTAGTAGAGGTGGTCTGTGCACGTGGTTGTAGAGTGTAATAGAGTGGTCAGTGGTGGTAGGGAATGGGTGAGTGCGTAGTAGAGTGGTAGTGAGTGATTGTAGGTGTATTGAGTTGGAGTGGTAGTAGAGTGGAGTTAGAGTGGTAGTAGAGTGGGTAGTGAGTGGTGGTAGTAGAGTGTAGTAGAGTGGTAGCTAGATGTGTTAGTAGGTGGTTGTGAGGTGAGTAGTAGCGTGGTGTAGCGTGCGTTGTTAAGGATGGTGTGGATGGTCAGTGAGTCGGTGTAGATTTGGTTTGTAGAGTGGTGTAGAGTCGGTTGTAGGTCTGCGTAGTGAGTCGTTAGTACGAGTTGGTTGAAGGTTGGTAGTAGCCACGATGGTTGTTAGGTGGTAGAGAGCGGTAGTTGGTGGTTGTAGAGTGGTAGTAGAGTGGTAGGTAGCAGGTGGTTTGTAGAGTGGTAGTACGAGTCGGTTGTAGAGCTGGTTGTGGCCGTGTAGTAGCAGTGGTAGTGAAGTGGTTGAAGCAGTCGGTAGCATAGAGGTAGTAGAGTTTGGTCGCTAGAGTGGGTTGTTAGGTCGGTGTTAGAGTGTTGTTGAATGGTGTCTAGAGTCGGTAGTAGCAGTGTTGTAGAGTGTTGGTAGTAACGTGGTTGTAGACGTGGTGTAGCACGGTAGCTCGATTGGTTTGTAGAGTGTTAGTAGAGTCGGTGTAGGTGGTTTGTACGAGTGTTAGTCTAGAAGTGTGTAGAGTTAGTGTAGGTGGTTGTAGAGTGGTCGTAGAGTGGTAGTGAGTGTAGCAGTTAGAACTGTTGTAGAGTGGTTGGAGCGTGGCTAGTTAGATGTGTGAGTGGTTGATAGCTGTCGGTAGTCGAGTGGTTGTGGTGGTAGTAGAGATGGTAGTAGGGGTTGTTAGGTGGCAGTGCGTGGTTAGTACAGTGGTTTACATGGTTGTTAGAGTAGTAGTACTGGTAGTTAGAGTCGGTAGTAGTGGTTGATAGAGTGGTGTAGCAGTTTTAGTCCAGAGTGGTTGTAGAGTGTAGGTGAGTAGGGTTGTGAGTGTAGTAGAGTGGTAGTAGAGATTTGAGTGGTTGTAGAGTGGTGTAGGTGCTAGTAGAGGTGGTTGTGAGAGGTAGTAAGAGTTGGTTAGTTAGAGTGGTAGTTAAGTGTAGCTGAAGTGAGGTGGGAGTGGTTGTGCAGTGGTATAGGAGTGTCAAGTGAGTAGTGTGAGTGTTCTGAGTCCGGCTGTAGGATGGTAGATCGGTGGTAGTATGTTTGGTATGAAGTGGTTAGTTAGAGCGTTTGTAGAGTGGTAGTGAGTGGTCAGTAGAGTTGGGTAGTGGAGGAGTAGTAGCATGTGGTTGTAGGTGTAGTAAGAAGTGGTAGTAGAGTTCTGTAGGGTGTAGTAGAGTTTGGTTGTAGCAGGTGTTAGCGTGGTATCGTAGCGTCGTCGTAGAGTGGTAGAGTAGTGTAGAGTGAAGTAGAGTGGTGTAGACGTGTGGTAGTAGGTGGTTGTAGAGTGGTGTAGTGTTGTTGTAGAGTGGTAGTTAGAGTGGTGTAGAGTGGTTGTAGAGTGGTAGAGAGTGGTAGTAGATGGTAGTAGAGTGGTTGTAGTGGTACCGAGTGGTTGCTTGAGTGGTAGCTAGAGTGGTAGGTAGAGTTGTTGTTAGAGTGGTAGTAGCCGTGGTAGTCAGAGTGTAGTAGAGTGGTTGTGTAGAGTGGTAGTAGAGTTGTAGTTGAGTGGTTGTAGAGTGGTAGTAGAGTGGTAATAGAGTGGTAGTAGAGTGGTGGTAGAGTTGTTGTAGAGTGGTAGTAGAGTGTTAGTTGAGTGATTGTAGAGTGGTAGTGGTGGTAATAGAGTAGTAGTAGAGGTGGTAGTAGAGTGTAGTAGGGAGTGGTTGGTAGGTGGTAGTAGAGTGGCAGTAGGGTGCTTGTAGGTGGTAGTAGAGTGGTTGCAGAAGTGGTAGTGAGTGGGTGGTAGAGTGGTTGCATAGCGTGGTGTGAGTGGTTGTTCTGAGTGGTGTAGTGGTATAAGTGGTTGTTAGTGGTAGTAGAGTGGTGAGTAGAGTAGACTGGTAGAGTGGTTGAGAGTGGTAGTACAGTGGTAGTAGAGTGGTAGTAGAGTGGTTGTAGAGTGGTAGTAGTCAAAAACAGTCAAAAACAGTCAAAAACAGTCAAAAACAGTCAAAAACAGTCAAAAAAAGTCAAACAGTCAAAAACAGTTCGAACACACAGCTCAGTCAAAAAACGGTCAGTACAAAAACCAGTCCAACAACAGCTCAAAAACCAGTTCAAAACAGTAAAAACAGTTCAACAACAGTTCAAAAACAGTATGCCTAAACAGGCAAAACAGTCAAAAACAGTCACACAGTCAAAACATCCATCAGAAACAGTCCAAACAGTTCAACGGCAAAAAAAGTCGAAAACACTCAGTCAAAACAGTCAGAAACAGACAACAGCAAAAACAGTAACAAAAATCAGTCAAAACAGTCAAAACGTCAAATAGCAAAAAAGTCGGAAACAGTTAAAACAGTCAGAAAAACAGTCAAAAACAGTCAAAAGAAACACAGTCAAACAACAGTCAAAAACAGTCAGTCAACCAGTCAAAACAGTGCGAAAAGACATGTCAAAAACAGTCAAAACGTTCAAACAGTCGTCAAAACAGTCAGCCAAGAGTTCCAACATGTCAAAAACAGTCAAAAACAGTCAAAAACAGTCAGTCAAACACAGTCAAACAGTCAAAACTGTCAGTCAAAAAACAGTCAGTCAAAAACGGTAGAACAGTCAAAACAGTCAAAAACAGTTCAAAACAGTCTCAAAAAAAAGTCAAAAGACAGTCAACACAGTCAACAACAGTCAACACAGTCAAAACGTCAAGAACGAGTCACAACAGTTACAAAAAACGGTCAAGAACAGTCAAAAACAGTCAAAACAGCTTTCCCAAACAGTCAAAAAACAGTCACAAAACAGTCAAAACAGTCAAAACAGTTCAAAAACAGTCAGTAAAACAGTCCAACAACCAGTCAGGTCAAAAACAGTCCAAAACACAGTCAAGAAACTGTCAGTGTCAAATACAGTCAGTCAAAAAACAGTCAAAACCCAGTCAAAAACAGTCAAAAAAGTCAAACAGTCAAAACAGTCAACCAGTCAAAAACAGTCCAAAAACCAGTCAAAAACAGTCAAAAACAGTCACAACAGTCAAAACAGTCAAAATCCAAAACAGATCAGTCAAAAACAGGTAAAAACAGTCAGTCAAAAACAGTCAAAAACAACAACAGTCAAAACAGTCAAACACATCAAAAACACAGTCAAAACAGTCAAAACTGTCAAAACAGTCAAAAAACAACAACAGTTTAAACAGTCAAAACAGTCCAAAAACAGTCAAAAACAGTCAAAAACAGTCAACAACAGTCAGTCAAAAAGTCAAAAAGTCAAAACAGTCAAAACAGTCCAACCAGTCAAAACCAGTCAAAACAGTCGTCAAAAACAGTCAAACAGTCAAAACACTCAAAAACAGCAGTCAAAAATCAGTCAAATACAGTCAAACCAAGTCAAAACATAAACACGTCAAAACAGTCAAAACAGTCAAAAAACAGTCAAAACAGTCAAAACACAGTCAAAAATAGTTCAAAACACACAACAACAGTTTAAACAGTCAAAACAGTCAAAACAGTCCAAAACAGTCAAAAACAAACAGTCAAACAGTCAAAACAGTCAAAACAGTCAAAAAACAGTCAAAAACAGTCAACAAACAGTCAAAAAACAGTCCAAAAAACAGTCAAAACAGTTAAAAACAGTCAAAAACAACAAGAGTCAAAACAGTAAAAACAGTAAAAACAGTCAAAAACAACAACAGTTAAAACAGTCAAAACAGTCAAAACAGTCAAAACAGTCAAAACAGTCAAAACAGTCAAAACAGTCAAAAACAGTCAAAAACAGTCAAAAACAGTCAAAACAGTCAAAAACAGTCAAAAACAGTCAAAAACAGTCAAAAACAGTCAAAAAACAGTCAAAAACAGTCAAAAAACAGTCAAAAACAGTCAAAACCAGTCAAAACCACATCAAAAGTAGTCTAAAAAACAACACCAGTTAAACAGTAAAAACAGTAAATAACTAGTCAATATATACTAATCATAACCAGTAAATATCTCAAAAACACAAAAACAGTCAAAACAGTTCCAAAACATCAAAACAGTCAAACAGTGCTTAAAAACAGTCAACAAGCAGTCAAAAAACAGTCAAAAAACAGTCGAAAAAAACAGTCAAAAACAGTCAAAAACAGTCAAAAACAGTCAAAAACAGTCAAACAACAACAGTTAAAACAGTCAAAAACAGTCAAAAACAGTTAAAACAGTCAAAAACAGTCAAAAACAGTAAAAACAGTCAAAAACAACAACAGTCAAAACAGTCAAAACAGTCAAAAAAACAAACAAAACAGTCAAAAAACAGGTCAAAAAAACAGTAATAAAGAATAAAAAAACAGTCAAAAACAACAACAGTTAAAACAGTAAAAACAGTAAAAACAGTCAAAAACAACAACATTAAAACAGTCAAAACAGTCAAAAACAGTCAAAACAGTCAAAAACAGTCAAAACAGTCAAAACAGTCAAAAAACAGTCAAAAACAGTCAAAACAGTCAAAAACAGTCAAAAACAGTCAAAAACAGTCAAAAACAATCAAAAACAACAACAGTTAAAACAGTAAAAACAGTAAAACAGTCAAAAACAACAACAGTTAAAACAGTCAAAACAGTCAATAAACATCATATAACTACATAATTAACAGTCAAAAACCGTCAAAAATACAGTCAAAAACAGTCAAAAACAGTCAAAAACAGTCAAAAACAGTCAAAAACAGTAAAAAAAACAACAGTTAAAACAGTAAAAACAGTCAAAAACAACAACAGTTAAAACAGTCAAAACAGTCAAAACAGTCAAAACAGTCAAAAACAGTCAAAAACAGTCAAAAACAGTCAAAAACAGTCAAAAACAGTCAAAAAAACAGTAAAAACAGTAAAAACAGTAAAAACAGTCAAAAAAACAAAAACAGTCAAAAACAGTCAAAAACAGTCAAAAACAGTCAAAACAGTCAAAACAGTCAAAAACAGTCAAAAACAGTCAAAAACAGTCAAAAAAACAGTCAAAACAGTCAAAAACAGTCAAAAACAGTCAAACAACAACAGTTAAAATACATCAAAAACAGTTCAAAACAGTCAAAAACAGTCAAAACAGTCAAAAACAAGTAAATGTAGTGCGATGAAATGATGATAACCAACAGTCAAAACAGGTCAAAACAGTTTCAAAAACAGTGCAAAACAGTCAAAACAGTTCAAAACAGGTCAAAAAACAGTCAAAAACAGTCGAAAAAAAAAATGTCAAAAACAGTCAAAAACAGTCAAAAACAACAACAGTTTAAAACGCAGTAAAAAACAGTTTAAAAAACAAGTTAAAAACAAAAACAGGTTAAAACAGTCAAAACAGTTCAAAACAGTTCAGAAACAGTCAAAACAGTCAAAAACAACAACAACAGTCAAAAAACAGTCAAAAACAGTCATTCAAAAACAGTAAAAAAAACAACAGTTAAAACAGTAAAAACAGTCAAAAACAGTAACAAACAGTCAAAAACAGTTAAAAACAGTCAAAACAGTCAAAAACATCAAAAACAGTCAAAAACAGTCAAAAACAGTGCAAAAACAGTCAAAAACAGTCCAAAAACAGTCAAAAAACAGGCAAAAAAACAACAACAGTTAAAACAGTCAAAAAACAGTCAAAACAGTCAAAAACAGTACAAAATACTTATCAAAACTATAATAATATAAATATGTACAGTTAAACAGTAAAAACAGTCAAAACAGTCAAAGTCAGTTAAAAACAGTCAAAAACAGTCAAAACCAGTCAAAACAGTCAAAAAACAGTCAAAAACAGGTAAAAAACAGTAAAAAACAGTCAAAAACAGTCAAAAAACAGTCAAAAAACAGTCAAAAACAGTCAAAAAAAGTCAAAAACAGTCAAAAAACAGTCAAAAAAAGAGTCAAAAAACAGTCAAAAAACAGACAAAAAACAAAAAATAAAAACAGTCAAAACAGTCAAAACAGTCAAAAACAGTCAAAAACAGTAAAACAGACAAAAACAAAAAAAAAAAAAAAAAAAAATAAAAAAACAGTCAAAAACAGTCAAAAACAGTCAAAAACAGTCAAAAACAGTCAAAAAACAGTCAAAAAACAGTCAAAAAACAGTTAAAACTTATTAGTAAATGTAGTCTGTTGTAGTTAAAAACAGTCAAAAACAAACAACAGTTAAAACAGTCAAAACAGTCAAAAACAGACAGTCAAAACAGTCAAAACAGTCAAAACAGTCAAAAACAGTCCAAAAACCAGTCAAAACCAGTCAAAAAACAGTCAAAACAGTCAAAAACAGTCAAAAAACAGTCAAAAACAGTCAAAAATCGTCAAAAACAGTTGTCAAAAACAGTCAAAAACAGTCAAAAAACAGTCAAGAACAGTCAAAAACAACAACAGTTAAAACAGTAAAAACAGTAAAAAACAGTCAAACAACAACAGTTAAAACAGTAAAAACAGTAATATGATCAAGTCAAACAGTTCAAAAACAGTCAAAACCAGTCAAAAAAACAGTCAAAAACAGTCAAAAACAGTCATGAAAACAGTCAAAAACAGTCAAAAAACAGTCAAAATAGTCAAAAAAACAGTCAAAAACAGTCAAAAACAGTCAAAAACAGTCAAAAAAACAGTCAAAAACAGTCAAAAACAGTCAAAAAACAACAACAGTTAAAACAGTAAAAACAGTCAAAAACAACAACAGTTAAAACAGTCAAAACAGTCAAAACAGTCAAACAAAAAAAAACAGTCAAAAACAGTCAAAAACAGTCAAAAACAGTCAAAAACAGTCAAAAACAGTCAAAAACAGTCAAAACAGTCAAAAACAGTAAAAACAGTAAAAACAGTAAAAACAGTCAAAAACAACACAGAAAAACAGTCAAAAACAGTCAAAAAACAGTCAAACAACAACAGTTAAACAATATAAATCATGTCAAAACAACAAACAGTCAAAACGTAAACATTTTCAAAACAGTCAAAACAGTCAAAACAGTCAAAAACAGTCAAAAACAGTCAAAAACAGTCAAAAAACAGTCAAAAAAACAGTCAAAAACAGTTGTCAAAAACAGTCAAACAACAAACAGTCAAAAACAGTCAAAACAGTAAAAACAGTCAAAAACAACAACAGTTAAAACAGTCAAAAACAGTCAGTGTCAATAACAGTCAAAACAGTCAAAAAACAGTCAAAAACAGTCAAAAAACAGTCAAAAACAGTCAAAAACAAGTCAAAAACAGTCAAAAAACAGTCAAAAACAGCAAAACAGTCAAAACAGTCAAAAAATCAGTTCTTCAAAAAACAACAACAGTGTAAAAACAGTACCAAAACAGTAAAAACAGTCTGTATAGATATACGATGAGCATGACGGAGTTAAAACAGTCCAAAACGGTCTCAAAACAGTCAAAACAGTCAAAAAACAGTCAAAAACAGTCAAAAACAGCCAAAAAAAACAGCAAAAACAGTCAAAACAGTCAAAAAACAGTCAAAAACAGTCAAAAACAGTCAAAAACAGTCCAAAAAACAGTCAAAAAACAGTCAAAAATAGTCGAAAAACAGTCAAAAAACAGTCAAAAACAGGTCAATAACAGTCCAAACACAGTGTCAAAAACCAGTCAAAAACAGTCAAAAAACAGTCAAAAACAGTCAAAAAAACAACAACAGTTTAAAACAGTAAAAACGTAAAGAACAGTTCAATTAAACAACAACAGTTAACAGTAAAAACAAGTAAAAACAAGTCAAAAACAACAACAGTTAAACAGTCAAAACAGTCAAAAACAGTACAAACAGTCAAAAACAGTCAAAAAACAGTCAAAAAAACAGTCAAAAACAGTCATTCAAAAACAGTCAAAAAACATGTCAAAAAACAGTCAAAAACAGTCAAAAAACAGTCAAAAACAGTCAAAAACAGTCAAAAACAGTCAAAAACAGTCAAAAACAGTCAAAACAGACAAAAACAGTCAAAAACAGACAAAAAACAGAAAAAAAAACAGTCAAAAACAGTTAAAAACAGACAACAGTTAAAACAGTAAAAACAGTAAAAACAGCAAAAACAACAACAGTTAAAACAGTAAAAATCAGTAAAAACAGTCTCAAAAACAACAATCAGTCAAAACAGTTTCAAAATCATGTCAAAACAGTCAAAACGTCAAAAACAGTACCAAAAAACAGTCAAAAACAAGTCACAAAACAGTGTCTATTAAAACAGTCAAAAACAGTCAAAAACAACAAACAGTTAAAACAGTAAAAACAGTAAAAAACAGTCAAAAACAACAACAGTTAAAACAGTCATAAACTAGTCAAAAGCAGGTCAAAAACAGTCAAAAACAGTCAACAAAACGTCAAAAAACATCAAAACAGTCAAAAAACACGTCAAAAACAGTAAAAACAAAAACACACAGTTTTAAACAAGTAAACAAAACATCAAAAAACAGTCAAAAACAGTCAAAAACAGTCAAAAAACAGTCAAAAACAGTCAAAAAAGTCAAAAACAGTCAAAAACAGTCAAAAACAGACAAAAACAGTCAAAAACAGTCAAAAAACAGTCAAAAAACAGTCAAAAAACAGAAAAAAGTCAAAAACAGTCAAAAACAGTCAAAAACAGTCAAAACAGTCAAAAACAGTCAAAAACAGTCAAAAACAGTCAAAAAACAGTCAAAAACAGTCAAAAACAGTCAAAAAAAAACAACAGTTAAAACAGTAAAAACAGTCAAAAACAACAACAGTTAAAACAGTCAAAACAGTCAAAAACAGTCAAAAACAGTCAAAAACAGTCAAAAACAGTCAAAAACAGTCAAAAACAGTCAAAAACAGTCAAAAACAGTCAAAAACAGACATGTATAGATACATAACACAGTCAAAAACAGTTAAAAATCAGTCAAAAACAACAACAGTCAAAACAGTCAAAACAGTCAAAACAGTCAAAACAGTCAAAACAGTCTACAAAAACAGTCAAAACAGTCAAAAACAGTCAAAAACAGTCAAAAACAAGTCAACAACAGTCATAAAATCAGGTCAAAAAAACATGTCAAAATACACGTTATAAAACATGTCAAAAACAACAACAGTAAAACAGTAAAAACAGTAAAAAACGAGTCAAAGAGTATGCTGATGACAACAGTACAAACAGTCTAAAATCATCAAAAATCAGTCAAAAACAGTCAAAACAGTCAAATAATTGTCAAAACAGTCAAAAACAACAACAGAAAAAACAGTCAAAAAACAATCAAAAACAGTCAAAAACAGTCAAAAACAGTCAAAAACAGTCAAAAACAGTCAAAAACAGTCAAAAACAGTCAAAAATAGTCAAAAACAGTCAAACAAAAACAGTCAAAAACAGTCAAAAACAGTCAAAAACAACAACAGTTAAAACAGTAAAAACAGTAAAAACAGTCAAAAACAACAACAGTTAAAACAGTCAAAAACAGTCAAAACAGTCAAAACAGTCAAAAACAGTCAAAACAGTCAAAACAGTCAAAACAGTCTCAAAAACAATCAGTCAAAAACAGTCAAAAACAGATCAAAAACAGTCAAAAACAGTTACAAAAACAGTCAAACAACAACAGTAAAACAGTCAAAAACAGTCAAAAAACAGTCGATAAAAACAGTCAAAAACAGAAAAACAGTCAAAAAACAACAACAGTCAAAACAGTCAAAACAGTCAAATACAGTCCAAACATGTTCAACAAAAACAGTCAAAAAAACCATCTAAAACAGTCAAAGAACAGTAAAAACAGTCAAAAACAACAACAGTCCAAAACAGTCAAAAACATTCAAAACCAGTCCTAAAAACAGTCAAAAAACAGTCAAAAACCAGTCAAAAACAGTCAAAAAAACAGTCAAAAACAGTCAAAAAAAGTCAAAACAAACACCTAGTCTAAAACAAGTAAAAACAAGTCAAAAACAGTCAAAAACAACAACAGTTAAAACAGTCAAAACAGTCAAAACAGTCAAAACAGTCAAAACAGTCAAAACAGTCAAAACAGTCAAAAAAAGTCAAAAAAAACAGTCAAAAAAACAGTCAAAAACAGTCAAACAACAGTCAAAAACGTCAAAAACAAAAAAAAAAACAGACAAAAAAAAAACAGTCAAAAACAGTCAAAAACAGTCAAAAACAGTCAAAAACAGTCAAAAACAGTCAAAAACAGTCAAAAACAGTCAAAAACAACAACAGTTAAAACAGTCAAAAACAGTCAAAATAGTCAACAAAAACAGTCAAAAACAGTCAAAAAACAGTCAAAAACAGTCAAAAACAGTCAAAAACAACAACAGTTAAAACAGTAAAAACAGTAAAAAACAGAAAAAACAAACAAAAGTAAAAACAGTCAAAACAGTCAAAACCAGTCAAAACAGTCAAACAGTCAAAAACAGTCCAAAAACAGTCAAAAAACCTGTCAAAAAACAGTCAAAAAAACAGTCAAAAACAGTCCAAAAAACAGTCAAAAACAGTCAAAAACAGTCAATAAACCAATCAAAACAACAACAGTTAAAACAGTAAAAACAGTAAAAACAGTCAAAAACAACAACAGTTAAAACAGTCAAAACAGTCAAAACAGTCAAAACAGTCAAAAACAGTCAAAAACAGTCAAAAACAGTCAAAAACAGTCAAAAACAGTCAAAAAAAGTAAAAAACAGTAAAAAAAACAGCAAAAAAAAACAACAGGTTAAAACAGTAAAAACAGTCAAAAACAACAAAACAGTAAAAACAGTCAAAACAGTCAAACAGTCAAAACAGATCACAAGAACAGTCTATGTGATATGAAATCATGTCTGTAAATATATCCAGTTCAAAAACAGTCAAAAACAAAAACAGTCAAAAACAGTAATAACTATAAAATATCAGTCAAAAACAACAACAGTTAAAACAGTCAAAAACAGTCAAAAAAAGTCAAAACAGTCAAAACAGTCAAAAACCAGGTCACCAAAAACAGTTCTTATAAAACAGTCAAAAACAGGTCAAAAAACAGTCAAAAACAGTCAAAACAGTCAAACAACAACAGTAAAACAGTCAAAAAACAGTCAAAAAACAGTCAAAAACAGTCAAAAACAGTTTCAAAAACAGTAAAATTAGTCAAACAAAAACCAACAGTCAAAACAGTCTCAAAAACCAGTCAAACAGTCAAAAACAGCTCAAAAACAGTTTCAAAAAAACAGTCAAAAACAGTCAAAAACAGTCAAAAACAGTCAAAAACAGTCAAAAACAAACAACAGTTAAAACAGTAAAACAGTAAAAACAGTCAAAAACAACAACAGTTAAAACAGTCAAAAACAAACAGTCAAAAACAGTCAAAAACAGTTCAAAAACAGTCAAAAACAGTCAAAAACACGTCAAAAACAGCTCAAAATGACAGTAAAAATAAAAAACAAAACAGTTAAAACAGTAACAAACAGTCCAAAAACACACACATAAATCCAACGTCTACCAAAACAGTCAAAACAAGTCAAAAACAGTCAAAACAGTCAAAAACAGTCAAAAACAGTCAAAAACAGTCAAAAACAGTCAAAAACAGTCAAAAACAGACAAAAACAACAACAGTTAAAACAGTCAAAACAGTCAAAACAGTCAAAACAGTCAAAAACAGTCAAAAACAGTCAAAAACAGTAAAAAAAAACAACAGTTAAAACAGTAAAAACAGTCAAAAACAACAACAGTTAAAACAGTCAAAACAGTCAAAAACAGTCAAAACAGTCAAGAACAGTCAAAAACATTCAAAAACAGTCAAAAACAGTCAAAAACAACAACACAACATTCGATATATACAGGTCAAAAGACAGAAAAAAAAAAAACAGACAAAAACAGTCAAAAACAGTCAAAAACAGTCAAAAACAGTCAAAAACAGTCAAAAAAAAAAAAAACAGTCAAAAAAAGTCAAAAACAATCAAAACAGTCAAAACAGTCAAAAACAGTCAAAAACAGTCAAAAACAGTCAAAACAGTCAAAACAGTCAAAAACAGTCAAAAACAGTCAAAAAAAGTCAAAAACAGTCAAAAAAAAAACAGTCAAAAACAGTTAAAAACAGTCAAAAACAACAACAGTTAAAACAGTAAAAACAGTAAAAACAGTCAAAAACAACAACAGTTAAAACAGTCAAAACAGTCAAAACAGTCAAAACAGTCAAAAACAGTCAAAACAGGTCAGAAAAGCAGTCAAATTGCTCAAAACAGTCAAACAGTCAAAAAGCAGTCAAAATCAGTCCAAAAACAGTCAAAAAACAGGTCAAGAAACATGTCAAAAACAGTCAAAAACATTCAAAAACAGTCAAAAACAGTCAAAAAACAGTCAAAACAGTCAAAAACACAACAGTTAAAACCCAGTACAAACAGTCAAAAACATACAACAGTTAAAAACAGTCAAACAGTCAAAAAGCAGCACGAAACAGTCAAAACAGTCAAAACAGTCAAAAACAGTCACAACAATCAAAAAACAGAAAAAAAACAGACAAAAACAGACAAAAAAAGCAAAAAAAACAGTCAAAAACAGTCAAAAACAGTCAAAAACAGTCAAAAACAGTCAAAAACAGTCAAAAAACAGTCAAAAAGCAACAACAGTAAAACTCAGGTAAAAACAGAGTCATAAGAACCTCAAAACAGTTAAAAAAACAGCTCAAAACATCAAAACAGTCAAAACAGTCAAACAGTCAAAAACAGGTCGAAAAACTCAGTACCAAAAAACAGTCAAAAAACAGTCAAAAACAGTCAGAAAACAGGCTCAAAAAAACAACAACATGGTTAAAACAAGTAAAAACAGTAAATAAAGTCAAAAACTAACAACAGGGAAAAAACAGATCTCTCTCTTGTG
>JABUQX010076803.1:7500-41710 GCA_015478945.1 Trachelipus rathkii | reverse complement strand
CGATGTCTGAGAGGCAAGGAGAAATGTGAATTGGGCAGAGGCTGAGAAGGTGTGATAGGGAGAATGCGGGTTTGGATGGGGCATGGTTGTGGCCCCACCTGGGAAGGGGATGACCTATTAATTGAGTATTCCATAAGTGAGGCACGTCGATGGTCCGTGATTCTGTAGGGTGGATTTCTGTCATGTAGCGAGGCTCGCATTAATTAATGGAAGAGGGGAGCAGGTAGGTGGGCGTTCTTTCGAGTTGTCATGTTCTCTAACTGCTTTCTTTCCGATGCTTGTCACAGCTTACCCCCAATCTGTGGCGGGCAAAGAGGAGCGTTGAAGAAACGAAAGAACGACAATATATTACTTATATATTATATATATAATATATATATGATATATATATATATACTATATACTATATTTATACTATTACTATATATATATATATATATTACACTATATATTATATAATATAAATAATATATATCGAATCGAGTCGTGGAGTCACGAGTCACGGACACACCTATAGAAGCACAAACACACATTAACACATCCACCCACACCAAAACAAATCCAACCCACAAGAAAGCAGAGACGACGAACGAGACAAAGGCATCTCAGAAAGACGACAACAATAAGTACACACTCCTCAAGTAATCATAACGCCACCCCACCTACAGGACTACCATACTCGGACCATAGCTCATAACACAGACTCTCTCTCCAACCTCGGAATACTTTCATCCCAAACCACGAAAGAAGACAATAACGACGAAAGAAGACCAATTGATTATTCATGGGCCTAAAATATTCAAGGAAAGAAATTACATTTTTGATTTACAATATGTAAATATTTGGAACACATGTTTTCAAAATTTATTTCATTTCATTTCTATTAGAAGTAATTTAAAAATAATAATCAGCAAAAATTTTCTTGAAATCATCTTTTAAAATCCCTGAATTAAATACTTTTAAAAAATTCTAAAGAAGAAATATAAATACTAAATTGTAACGTGGAGCTGCGTTTCCTCAGTCTTCGTCAGTCATATGAAAGTAAATTTTTCCAATTCTCTTCCACTGGTTTGTAGCAAGGGGCTGGAAAACTCTTTATCAATTTAATTTCGCGAATGGTGGTGATATATACCAAACAATACTAAAACATACTAAATAGTAAATAACAGTGATTTTTCGTGATACCATGCATAGACATAATAATTAATAGTTAGATGATATTTTTAATATGGTTGTAATCAGTATGCTAAATAATATTATAATTATAGTCACAGACACCAGTACATATCATACACATAATAACCAAACATACTATTAAAGTACATAACAGCCGATTGTATACCAACCCACGGGTGTATGTAATAGTACCTCACCAGTAAAAGTATATATAAAGTATCAATAACCAATCTTTATAACAAATTATAAGGAAAGTTTCACAATAAATATTGATATAATTGGAAATTCGTGTTAGGCTAAACAATATTTAATATAAAACATAGTGCAGTGGTAGTGATAGTAGTGATAATTGATAGTAATTGAAGTTCAGATAGATCATTCATATAGTAGTGAATATTCTATATTTTATATATATTTGTGTGTTGGATATTATGTATGAGTTATGTTATAGTATTGTATGTATGATATATAATATGTCATATGATGTATGATATGTAATAACAATATATGTGTATTATGTATATATATATATTATATTATACTATAATATATACTAGTATATATTATAATATATAATACTTATATATTATATATATACATTATATACTATATATATATATATGTTTGTATGGATATATATGTGATATATATATGTGTATATGTATATCGATATATGTATGTATGTTGTCCGTATAGTATGTGTTTTATGTTATCTACTATATATGTATGTATTGTATTATCTGTATATGTATGTTGATATATATTGTACTATGTAATGAATAAATATGGTATGTATATATTATGTATATGTATGTATGATAGCTTGTATGATAGGCGGAGGAATTATGTTGTATGTATTGTAATATATATATATATATTATTATTCTATATATAATAGAATATATAATATATATATATATTTTATTATATATATTATATATATATATTATCTGCATATATAATATATATATATATATATATAATTATATATATATTTAATATATAATATATATTAATACTATATATATAGTATAATATATATATTATACTTTATCATATATTAAATATATATATAACTATATAATATATAATAATATATAATTTTAAAATATATTTATCTCTATTCTATATAAAAAGGACATCAACTTCCGCAACGATAAACGCAATGAAAACATGAATGGTCCAGGTTCGCAACTGGTCGGGTGGGATAATGTGAGCAATTTCTCCTTTGGGCTTGGCTTCGCTCTGACTCGGACGTATAAGGAGTTACACGTCTTTCCTTGATTTAGGGCTCTCTATCGGCAGTGATGGTCTGTTATATCTTCTGTCAACTATTATACCATAGATAACTATTATGATACTTATATTCATATATATATATCATATCAACTTAGTAAATATACTTATATCCCTTCTATTAATATAATACTATAACTTTTCTTTAACGTTGCATTATATCAGCCTTCTGATCGAGGTACCAGCTCAACAGGCGGTACTACAGAGGAGATAGGAAACTTCATAAAGGCCGTAATCTCAAGCGTAGTTAAGCCACCACGTTCGTGTCGCAGCCGAGTTTTAATTCTTGCCCCCAGAAGATAAAACTCAGACAGCTACGCGGAGGACTTGAACCAGCGTCCTCTTGCGCATGAGAGTCGGTTGAGTCATCCCTCCTACACGAGGACGTTTATCTACTTAATATATTATTATAGTAATAATATTACACAAGATATAGAATAATTATATATATACTTATTGTAATATTATTATATATATATATACTATATATATATGATTATATAATACTATATATATATATAATATATACTATAATAGTAATAATTAATATTATGATTCTATATATTATCTATATAATATATATATATTAGTATATATATAATATATATATAAATTTATTTATTTGTTATTTATACACATATGTACTTTCATTCTTTTATGTCTTCCTTTTCACTTCCCACAGATGGGGGTAGGGTGCTGTAACATTGCATTGATCAGAGTCATGCATTTACAGACACGCCAGAACGAACGAATCTCTGACATGGAAATTGAGCTGTCTCCATCCACACACAGGGAATATTATGGAAAAAATGGTTCCATTCCGCATAGTTGAAAAGTTTTTATGATCTTTGTGAGCTAAATGGAAGAGTCTATTCCTGCAGATATAAGAAGGAAATAATGGGCATTAAGAGGGTGCGAACCATTGAGACACTGGAATGTGCGATGAATGTGGTCCTAAGCACCACGATTTGGCAGTAATGAGTGTATAACATACTCTCGATTCCAAAGACCCAGCTACTTATATTCTAGCTGTATAATATCTAATACATATAGCTGATATATACAGTGTTATCCGTTACATATATTTTCCGATCAAAATGTCGGTTATCTAAATAATATCTATATTTGAATATTGCGTTTAGACGTACATGTATGATACATTATATACGTATATCTATAATTCTATATACTATATATTTACTATATATAATACTATATATACTATTATTTTCAAGCCCCACATACAAAGAGAAAAGGAAAAAAAGAGTCAGCTGAAAGTTAGAATTCCTTGTATGCATGCATTTTTCTATAACCAGTAGCAAATAAAAAATGCATGTCTGAGAGGCACAAGGAAATCTTCGGAAGTAGAATTAGAATTATACTTCGCACTTTTAAATCAATACTGAAACTAAAGTTTTTATTGATAAAAAACTATTCAAAAGTAATACTTTGTTTTACAGCTATTTTAATTAGTAACTATCAGCTATTGTCATTATATAATGTCACTTTTTTGCATAAACACAGTTATGAAAATGTTGCCCTGTAAAAACCTTTAGAAATTTTAAAAATGGCATATAGCGAAATAAATAAGCAACCTATTTGCGTAGATAGACAACCAAAAATTTATAATGAATTCGTCATGAGTCAGCACTTAATACATAATCTATTACTTATCGATTCAGTGATATGCTAAAAGAGACGTTTAGTTTTAAAATAAATTGTGTTAAATTATGCTTTTCTACACTTGTTCTCAATTCACCTAATTGCTAAAATTAGTGATCTTATCTTTTTCTATATTTCTAATTTATTTGTATTTATGTTTTTCTAAATTTTATAAAAATATTATCTTCATGTAAAATCTTTTACGGCTATCGTCATTGTTATAAAATAGCATCGCCCTCAATATACTCGATATTTTTTCAGAGAATACATCTATTACAGATAGTTTTAGTGCTCAGCTTCCATCTCATAACAAGAGAGAGATGTACAAATAAAATACAAATACCAAATCATTGGCTGTCCCACAAAGTAAAATTACTAGTAAAGCCAAATTGGTTACTACATTATTGTGTTAAGACGACTGCACATTAATAAAATGAATAGCAGATCAGGGACCAATACATGTGAGTATTCCATATATCCACTTCACAAAGGAAAGCGTACACTATATAAAAGGTCCATATAATAATCTTGGTGGCGGAAATCGCACTTTAGCTCCGACAAAACGAGTACCTCAATACTTTCAAAGACGATCTGCAATTAACAGCCTCCCTCGTCACTCGTTGTGAACGATGGACGGCATTCTAGAAAGTGAGATGGTAGACATAGTACCCGAGGTATTATAAAATACTTAACCCTCACACGTTATTAACGAGTCTAATAGCAGGAGACATCAAGAAGAACAGCATCATGCACAGGAAATTTGCTTGAAGCGGAGGCAGAGGCGAAGAAACATTCAACCTAAATTGAGAAGTGCAGGAGGAAGAAAAAGACACCTCGTCCCAGTGCTACTTTGCCACATTACACACACACACCACAACACGCACACACAACATATATACTATATATATATACTATACCTACTATATTACACAATAGTATATACATAACCTTTACTATAATATATATACTATATATAATATTATAATATACTATATATTATATATAACTATATATTACTTTATATATATATATACTACTATATACTACTATATAACCTATATATATATACAGAGCCTGCGGAGTCGGAAGTTCGGAGTCTGGAGTCGCTGCAATTTTTTCCGCGGCCAGTCGGTTGGTATCGGATCAATCGGCAGTCAGAAACTATAGCAAAGAGTGGAGTCGGATCAGGATCGGAAGATCGAAGAATTCGTGTGTAAGTGGAGTCGGTCAGTCGGAGTCGGGCTATCGAATTCGAACACTAAGTATATCTGGCACTTATTTATTATCTATTATTTCATTATTTAGTATCTTATTATATAATATTGGCATTATTATTCATATTATTATATCTTATATAATTTCATTACATCATCATATTACATTATATTGAATTCATCATTTTTCATTAACCTTACTGCGCGCTATCTTTATATTATCTATAGAGCAAAGTTTTATTATCTTCTTATTCCACGAATTCTAATATATATTTACTTGTTTGTACATAATTTAATTCCTTAAAATATATCAAATATTCATTTGAAAATAACTTTATTGTTTAAAGAAATTATTTCTTACACACGATTTCCCGACGCGTTTTCGTCTCATTACTTGTAGCATCTTCAAGAGGTTATTTCTTGTTAGCGACTTGAGTTCTTTCAAATATTGCAGCTAGTATATATTAAGTAACGTAAATCTAAAATCCTTAAATGAGTGAGAGAATAAAATAACACAAATTTTCTTCTCCATAGTTCAATGTCTGCTACTTGAGTAGCACTTTCACTGATTATGAGTAAGTCAATGCCCTCCGCCGATTTTTAGTTTCTTGAGACTACTTCTCCATAATGATCCCGATTACTATTCTTCGTTGATAAGTGTAATTATAAAAATTTCCACTATAGAACTTGTGATTGGCACCTATTGTTGCAGCGCAGTGATGAGTCAATGTTCATAGATCTTTGCATAGGGACTCTAAGAGCAAGATCCTTGACTCATGCCTTCCTTATCATCGACAATCCTTTTCTTCCGCAATAGTACACATCCCATATATGATCGACCGTCCACACTAGTCTAGCCATCTGATGTCAATTAACACTTGGCCATACAACGTTGCATGGCGTCTGTATCGCGGCAACAGACTCTTGCAATACGAATAAAGCAGACATGGGACAGGTTCTAGTTTGGACTTATGGACACGTATAGTTCTTGAACTTTAAAATTTTTGATACGGTTCTTCTCTTCATGTCTTTGCACAGAGTGACAGAACTTCTCAACAAATAATGTATGAAGCGCCACTTCTCACCATGTACGTGCTATTGACCATATATGAATTTGAAGTATCCCCTTGTAGAGAAGAACAGTTTTATAGATATTTTCATGCATTTATATCTTTAATTTACTTATGTAATAATTTCTGTCAAGCGGTTCAATTCTAATATTCATCCCCTCTCTCATACCGAACAACATATCTTGTGCGCAAATGGATCACCAGTCTAGAATTCAAATTTTTCCATTAACTGACGGCCAGAATTTCTATCCATCACCAACGCTTTTCAAGCCCTTGCACATAGATCTGGAATCGTCGCTCTGTTAAACTCTAAAAATCTTTACCGTACTATATTCTAGTAATATAGCTCAGGCAATGAATAGTAGACCTCCCAATAGTATCCTAACGATATATACAACAGAACCATGCTATTATATGCTCTTGAGCATGATACATTGATCATCAATCCCTTGTACAGATAATCGACGCGCGCTCCAGCAACTTGCACAATGTCTCTTGATGTCTAGAAATAACACACTCGATCGATCAATTACAACCGTTAAGTTTATACGTATACGCTGAGATTTTAAGCATAGACAACTCTTGAATACCTATGATAATGAATGTATCTATATCTATGTTCCTAAAAACTAAGTGAGACGGCTGTTGTCGACACTCACTTTATGCTAATCGGCGTTAAATACTTGTTTTGCTTTCACGAACGGCAATTTTGGTTTTTACAGATTGGACATATAGTAAGTAGCAATGTAGTCCAGTAGGTACAGCCCATCGGCACTGCCATCAGTTTCTCAGATATATGTTTTCGCTTTATAAATTACACGGTGTTTGAGTACATACACAACCATTAATAAAAGTTCTCTCTGTTTGTTCTGAGATATTACTCGGTAGTTTAGTTTTGAGTGATACACTTCCGAGTTAATCTATTCTATTTCAATCGTATCAAGAACGGTAAAATTTAGACAAAGATTCTAACTTCCAATGAAGCAAAAATATATATGCTTCAATTTTAATATATAAATAGTTAATACATATGTTATATTATTTGATTTACTATGAAAGAGTTAATCAACAATCATCGCTCGGATAAGCTGTTTCAGATATTGATACATTTTGTGTAATGTAACCGTTCGAACATAGTACATTACAGTCTCAAAGGATGAATTTCTAGAGTTTCTTGGTATTTTAGGCAACCAACTTATATATATATATATATTATATATATATATAATATACTTATTATCATATATATATATTCCTATTATATTATACCTTTACCTATATGTACGTATACATATACTAATTATTTTATATATATATTATACTATTTATATATATTATGATAATAATATATCAATATTAATACTTAATTTATAAAATCCAGCTCTTTTATTTTTGTCAGAAATTGATTTTGTTTTTTATTTTATAGCGATTCTGTTAATGCTATTATTATTATATTATTATTATTAATTATTATTACGTTATTTTTATTGTTATTATTACTTATTTATTATTATTATTATATTATTTATCTATTTTATTACTTCATCTAAAATAATCCAATTAGGAGTTATTTTACTATTACCATCATTAATTAACTGAATAACTAAAACATAAAAATAGATATGCAATTATAATTTACGTTATACATTCCTGTTACCGAACTGAATGTATTTGTATATGTCATGCTGCGTGCCTGTCACGACTACATCATTGCCTTATGCTCTTCTTATCATTTACTTTACCGATTATAGATTGGAATATAGTATTCATTGGAAAGTGTATATTTTTCCATTATTTTCAAAAGCCCAACGAGAAAAATAAATTCTTAGAAACAAACAAACACTGTATTCACTGACTAAAATCTGATAAGCACTATAACTCTGAGCTCAGAGTTTCGAATTTTGAATTATGACCTGCTGGGGACGTACGGGCAGTCGGAGTACGGAGATCAGTCGGAAAAATTTTTTTTCTCAAGTGACGAAAGTCGCAGTCGGGTCGGACTCGCAGTTCGCAAATTTTCTGTTTAGAATGGAAATGCTGCAAATCTCAATCTTCAAAGATGCAATTTAAGGAGTCGGTCACAAGTTTCGGAGTCGAGTCGAAAAATTTACTATTTACGCTACGCAGCCCTGTATAGCTAATAACTATATTCTATATATATATATCTCTATATATATCATATATATAACTTTTAAATACTATACTATACATACATATATAATACTATCTATATATTATATATATACCACTAATATACCTATATATACATATACAAATAATAGTATATATAATATATATCTATATATTATAGCTATATAATTAATATTATATATACTTATTATGACATTATAACATTATATTTCAAATTAATATATATCAATTATATAATATATATACATACTCTATACTATATAGATAGATAGATAGATATACCTAATTATTTATTATATTATACTATATATATATACTACTACTACTAATATTATATAGGCTATCATGATTTCGCCAACACCCATAAAAAAAAGCCAGGTAGATGTAAAAGCTTGGATCGCTTCCGTATCTACTTATGCAGCAGACACTGCTTAAGCTTTCTGATTTTCTATTTAAATTCAATTATTAAATTTCATTTTTATATTATGTTCAGTCAATTAAAAAGAGTATAAAAATATTAAATTTCAATGGTATTGAAACATTTAAATCATAGAGGAATTCTAATGTAACTGAATTATTTTCCGATAGTACCGATAACTATTCCAATGATTGCTTTAATATGTTTCCAAAATTGAATCATATTAGGAGAACTAAATTAAAACTATTGCTTGATATGTACGTTCAATGTTTTTGTGTATAAGCTCCTTATCTTTGTCTACAAAATTTTTTTTTAGAAAGAGCCCACAATCCATATCTAAAAAACACACAACCAGCCTACCGGGAAAGGCATAATCATTTACTGGTCTATAGTGCCTAGGTTAAAAATTCTTATATAGTGCCGGAATGTAAGAATAATAAAGAAAAAAAAAAAAAAAAAATAAAATAAAAAAAAAAAAAAAACATAATAGAAAAAATACAATAGTACGGAAGGAATCCCACGGCCGCCATCGCCATTTCTTTAACGGTGTAAAATTGTGAGTAAAAAAAAACGTTAAAATATAATAATATTATTGTTTATAAATTACATAGACTGACTCTTATATATGTTCTCGTTAATAAAGATTTCTTATAAAGTTTTTTTTTGTTGTGTTAACTAAGAATACCAAGGCTTGACCTGACCGATGCGCAGAGTCCTGGGGTCCTTTCGGCCTTCCGCAGGAACTACGTGTTGCCATAGGTGTGTTCCTATTGACCCTCATCCCTCACGGGGTAGTGTTATACAGGAACCCCGCTCTCTTGGTACTTTATTATGGTGTGCCTGGAGCGCGTCTCTCCAACGCCCTCCCCTACTCTGGCGTTATGAAAACGTCCCCCCTTGTGTTCCCCGTCGGCTCGAGCCCCCTACATCTGCGTGTAAAATACTATTAAATGAAATATAATGCAACTATATATATGATATTCTGTGTTGCATAGTCCATCGCCGAAAGAAATTTAAGCCACTCCTGTTATCATATATATATATATATATTATATATATATATATATATATTAATTATATACTTAATATACTATGTCCCCCGCCGGCTCGGCTCCCCCCCAAAAAAAATAGCCTTTTTTTTTTTTTTTCGTTAGTTAAGAATTCCGGAATAAAAATCTTGCCAGGATCTCCAACTGTATTCCTTTTCTGAGCTATTGTAGTTTTTGCAGATAGGATTGTGGCCTCTTTCCTAGAGCTGGCCTAATATAATAATATAATTATAGGTATATAATGAATGTTTATAAATGTATAATAAAATATTATCTGAATAAATACTGCATCTTATATTAAATCATTATCGTTATTTTTTTTTCTAGTTATTTTGTGTGATCTTTATTATTATTATTTAGTTAACTAAAATTATTATTTATTCATAGTTATTATTGATATTCTTCTCAACCACGTACTAACCCATTTCTAAAACAAGTTAAGAGGATCTTATTAATTGCGCTCAGCTCAAAAACTTATATATTCGGGTCTTTTCTTCGTGTACTAGCCACTTTTCCTTTTGCGAACCATAATGCTTGCGAGATTTTAACATATTTGCGAGACTTTAAACTATTTTCTTTTCTGTTTTAACAAACAATATTTTATGAAATATTTATACCAACCTTACAAAATTAGTGGTGGGCGAAATCACAAAGGAACCTAAGTATCTATATATAATATAATATATATATATACTATATATATTATATAATTATATATATATATATATATATATATACTATATATAATATATATTATATATATATTATATAATATATATTAATAATATATATATATATATAGAGATATATATTATTATATATATAGATATATATCATATATAATTATATATATATATATATATATATTAATATATATGATATATTATTATATATATAATATATTAATATATATATTAATAATAATATATTTATTAAAATTAGTATGTAAAACCATAATAAATACTCATATATATTATATATACTTTTATAATATATTAATACTATAAATATATATTAATAATAAATTATATATATATTAATATATTATTTATAATATTATATTTATATATATAATATAATAGTAATTAAAATGAAGATAGATGACAATTATAATAATATATATTATTCTAATATTTACAAATATATTCTTGAAGCATATTATATTCTAATCATATGAATATAAAAAACACAAAAGAAACTGATATATTAAAATTGTTACTTACTTAGTAATAGTCTTTCAATTTTTAAGTTCACCTCAGAATCGGTGCTTTCATTCGTTGCTCCAAAATCGTATTCGCCAAGTCGAACTTTCACTTCATCGCTATACGTGCTTTCGGAAAAAAAAAAAAAAATACAATATATATAACTATAATATAATATATATAATATATATATAGATCATATATATAATATATATAATATTATATATATATATTATATAATATTATATATATTATATATAATATATATATATATATATACTGTATATAATATTTATATAATTATATTATAAACATATATATATATATTACTTATATATTATAATATACATATCTATATATATATAATATATATATATATACTATACTATATATAATATATAAATATAGCTATATATATTCATATATATATATATATATATATATATATATATATATATAGGTACTATGCAAAACGGGCTACCATACTACCCCCTGATTTCACTCGCTTTACCAGTCCCTTTCTCTCGCTTAGCTACTACTACAGTTATCCCAACGAAAATCTCTCGCATATTTTTGCTTTCTTTCACAAATAAAAAGATATTATAATTTTATAGGTAACATTTTTGCAAAAATTATTTTTAAAAAAGTTACAATAAACACTGCCGACTTTCTAAATTTCGCTTCGCTCGGAGATGTTCCGTAAGACGCTTCACTCCAGGGGTTTTGTATAATAATTAGAAGAGTTTTTAAAAGAATGAAAATAAAATAACATCAATTTATAATAAAAAATTAATTAATAAACTATAATTTATTAAAATAATGCATAGATTTTTTAGAGACAATTTTAGAAATTAAATATTTAAAAAATAATGAAAAGTTTAAATTAGTTAGTCTTTCTAAAAAATATAATGATTTTTTAATCGATGAAAAATATTATATGAAAATATTTAATAAATGCAAATTGTATAGAAGTTTTAAATTATGTTCTTCCGCTGTGCCTCGCTAGCATAGTTTCTAGAGTGTTTGCATAGTTTATAGAGTGTTTGCCTAGAGTGATAAAGTTTCTGGTTCGATCTCAGTATAGAATTTTTTAAAATATAAAATTATGTGATCGATAGCTCCTCCCATCAGCTAAATCAAATGGAGGAGTCTAAGAATAAGCAAATATAACTCCTCCCATCAGTCAAATCAAGAGGAGAAGTCTAAGGATAATAGGTAAGTGACATCACAACGTATTTCCAAATAATGATAATAAAAATAACTAATATAAATAACAATAATAATAATAATTATAACATTGAAAAAAATTTAAAATTTGATATCACTTAAAAATGATGTTAGTAAATAAAAATCTGCTCTGACAACTTTTCGAATTTAATTATTCTACATATGAATCCTGAAATTTTTTTTCCAAATTCGAGCTTAAAAACCATTTTTACCATTCCAGTATTTTTTTCCAGGATTCCAAAAATATATCTACTGATGTTTAAAATACCTTTTTTCAATTGTTAAATGTTAAATATCTGGTTCTACTTAACATATAAAAATAAATGATGTATGGATTTATAGGTTTCTAAGGAGAAAAATTCCGAATCTGTTGTTATTTTTAAAGTATTTTTATTAGGAAAAAAGGTATTAGAAATAATTTTAAAAATATAGATATATTTAGAGAATTATTTGTCTTACGGATTTTCATGGAAACACGTGCAGAAATAATCCATGCCCTTGTGCTTGTGTTTGGTAAAACGCTTAAGCTGGTACCCAGACAATATAAGAGACATTCTTGCTACGGAAGCACTCAGGTGTATCCCCATGAACCCTGCTCATTATTTTTCAAGGAGCTATTAGAAAATAATAACAAAAGTTATAATACAAAATGTTGAAGAGATTTACCACAAGTGACGCTTCTCTCGCTGCTTTCATTTAAGTTGCCGAACTGCTCGCCCAAGAAAATGAAACCCTCATAAGCATGGGAGGATATATGATATCCGGCATGAAACATTATCGTTGAAGACCATACCAAATTTCAAAGTTTCCTCTCTCAAACAATACTATTGATGTGAAACGTGAGCATTAAATATAAAATGAAAAGGTCACCGAAATAACTTTAAAAATCACATAAATTTGCTGTACAAATGAGAGAAAGTACTGATAATTACTGCAAAAATCAGCTTCTGGATTCTGTAGTTTATATTACACGGATAAATTATATCGCAGGAGCAGCTTTGGTTTTTGCAAAGTTTGATACAACTAATTACGGCGCGATATAATTTCGGTTACGTACTCTTCTATCTCAATAAACTACTGGTCTTTCATGAACGACCTGTTTGGAAATATGTATCGATGGTGCACCGTCAATCACAGGAAAGCATAGAAGGATTATTGCGGCCAGCTTTACAGGGAAAATGTATTATTGAAATAATCAACTGTTTCTGCACAGAGAGCACTAGGTTGGGAAAAAATTTGATGGATGAGCAGCTCTCGCTGAAGTAATAATCAGGTTGTGAAGATGATAATTTACATTAAATTAAAATTATCGAATTGAGACTTTGAAAAAATGGGTAAAATGGACTGCACATATATCTCATATCTCAGTGGAGATAGTACTAGAACCCGGCTTTCATCACTCAAAGGAAGACTAAAGGTGCTTTTTTTGAGAAAAGGAAATGAGACTCTAATTGCTGCAAAACGATGATTGGTGTTTACAGCTGTCATATTTGTCAGATACAAATTAAAACTAAATGTAATTAAATACTTCATTACAGACGACAAGAAACACAGCTTTCTAATCAAACTAATGAATGAAGGTTTCATTACCGGGAAATAAATGTTCTAACCTGATGAGGTTGATTTCCTAATCCTTTTCAAAATAGTAGTAATGGCGAGGAAAGGCTAAAAGACCTCATTTTTTGATCATTTAATCAAAAGTTGGACAAGATGCAGCTAGATAAGGATTGTATATTTCTTTCATAACGAACTGTTCAATGGATTGCTTTAAAGAAATGGCAGATAATGCTGAAGAACTAGATTACAGCTCTGAAAGAGACGAATTTAATGATCTCTTGGCTGATTCTTTACAAAAAATTAAACTTGAGAAGACGGACTTATCAGCGGTTGATTTTTGCCTTAGCATACAAAAGGAGTATCCTAACTAGTAGAAAAAGCCACAAGTTTCCTATTGATCTATTTATTCAACTCATATTTTGTGAACAAGACTATTCTTGCAAGGTCACTTAAATGCCAAAAACAAGAAATAGATTGTTGAATCTTCAGAAATATTGCCCTGCTTGCGTTAATCAAAACATCAACCTAACACAACAATATTTGTGCTCAAGTATCAAGAACAAATTTCCCATTAATCGATTCTTTTTCCAAACTCCAGCTTTTAATTTTTTTACACTCAATGAGTATAAGATATTAGTAAATTTGAAATCTAATTAATATTATTATTATTATTATTATTATTATTATTATTAGTTATATTATATTATTTATATTATTATTATTTTATTTATTATTATTCATTAATTATTATTATATTTTTATTAATTATTATTATTATATTTTTATTATTAATTATAATTTATAGTGCATGCCTCAAAAATTCCCACAGGCCTTTAAATGAGGTGACCAGTGAATTACACAAAAGGTTGGAATCACTGCCATAGAGTGATACAGTTTCTGGCTTCGATTCAGATATAGAATTTTTGTTTATACAAATTTGTGTCGTTCACACTTGAATCAGCTAAATTCACCAATGGAGGAAAGTCTAAAGAACTCAAGCAAAATAATAATCTCCTCCCATATCAGTATCAAATTCAAGAGTGAGAAGTCTAAGCGTTAATAGGTAAGGACATCACACGTATAATCCGTAATGCCATTGAAAATAACTAGAAAACATAAGAAAAATATAATAATTAAATTATAACATTTGAATAAAATGTAAAATTTGCTAACAAATGTAATAATAATGTTAGTAATGAAAAATATTGCTCAGATCAAACTTACTCGACATTATAATCTATTCCTACTATGAATCCATGAAATTTTTTTTCCAAATTCGAGCTTAAAAACCATTTTTACCATTCCAGTATTTTTTTCCAGGATTCCAAAAATATATCTACTGATGTTTAAAATCTTTTAATATTAAATATCTGGCTGTATTTAACATAAAAAGATAAATGAGGTATTGCTATATTCGAATTTGGATTTTCCTCATTCTCGATTTTAAAAAGGAACTAATTTTTTCTTCTAAATCTTTTAGTTTTATTGAAAATCGTTCTTTATCTAAAATTATAGAAGTTAGCTTATCGTTTGCTCTATCATAATTATCCATCTCGCAGATATAATTATTTTGTGAAAATGTGACTTTCTTTTTACTTCTATTCATTATAGATTTAATTTTTATTTTCATATTTATTATAGAAAAAATAAAAAATAATAATATTTTTTTCCCAAAACTTATTGAGTTCTTCAATTTTGCTCTCGTGTAAATTTTCTCCATCTTTTATATTTTAATAAAATATATTTAATAATTTTTTTTAATAAAGTTACTTTAAAAATAATAAGTTCGAATTCCTCGAACTCGAAAATCTATATATCAATACCTCTTTTATCTTTCTATGTTAAACAGAGCGAGATATTTAACATTTAATGATAAAGCAAACGATGAGCTAACTTCTATAATTTTAGATAAAGAACGATTTTCAAGAAGAATAAAAGATTTAGATGAAAAATTAGTTCCTTTTTAAAATCGAGAATGAGCAAAATTCAAAATTGATTTATAATAAAAAAAATCTATAAAATGAAGACTTGAGAATGAGCAAAATCCAAAATTGATTTATATTAAAAAAATCTATAATAAAATGGTAAGATCTGGGAATGAGCAAAATTCGAAATTGATTTATAATAAAAATATCTATAATAAAATGACAACTTGTGAGATCTGTAATGCTAATATTAAAAATTTTAAAATTCATGAAAGAAGTAATAAAAATATGGAAAATACAAATCAATCATTGCTTAATTTGAATTATTTTAATGAAAAAAGAAATTATGTTCAATCTTAAAATTCATGGCAAAAGTAAGATCCATCAAAGAAATTCAATGCAATGTGATTATAAAAATTGTCGATAAATAACTCAAGGTAATTTTAAAGCGTATTGTTATACTAATATAAAAATCATTGATCCAAGGATGTATATTAATAAAATGATGTGTAATTCAGAAAAAAATGGAAGAACAAAATTGGAAAAATTTAAATCTGAGTCTCTATTTTTATCGAATTTTATAAATATTTTCCTGATGGAAGAAAACAAATAATTGAAAATTGGTTTAATAGTGGTTCTATGACAAGTATAACAAATAAATCTCAAATAAAAGATACTATTCATGCTATGATTAATAAAATTGAAAAAAATATGTAAATTTACAAAAGAAGGGTCAAATGTTTCAAATAGTGTAAAGCAAGATCTGATTGTTTAGATGAAGATACCCAACATAGAATATAAACAAGAATAAAAGAAGTATCTAAAAATTATAATTGGAAAGCAATAAAATTTTCAATTCAATTAAAACATTAGTAAATTTGAAAATCAAAACGATGCATCTATTAATGTATTTGGACTAGATGATAAAGAAATATTATATCCATTAAGAATTACTAAAGTTGAGAAAACTAAACATGTTGATTTACTTTTAATATCAAATGATTTAAATACACATTATATACTGATGAAACATTTGAGTTCATTTATTGATAAGAAACATAAGGAGAAGACTTATCCATGTCGATTCTGTTTATATAGTTTTCATAAAAAAGAATTATTAGATAATCATTTACCAGAATGTAGTATTCATACTCCAGTAAGAATGGAATTAAGTGAAGGTTCAGTTCAATTTAAACTGTATTATAAACAATTCAGACATCCATTTGTTATATATGCAGATTTTGAAAGCATTTTGCAAAAGATACAAACGAGTCAACCAAATCCTAAAGAATCTTATACCATTAACTTACGAAAACATCAACCAAATAGTTGGCGTTGTTATACGAAATGTGATGGATATGAATATTCAGAGCTCGAATTATATGAAGGAAACGAAGCACCTAAAACGTTTGTAGAATATTTAATTTCAGAATCAAAAGGAATTTATAAATTACTGAAAATGAACAAACCAATGAATTTAACTTCAGAAGAAGAAATGAATCATAAAAATGCTAATCGTTGTTATATATGTAAAAAGGAATATACACAATCAGATTTCAAAGTAAGAAACCATAATCATTTAACAGGGGAATATAGAGGACCCGCACATAGAAGTTGTAATTTACAAATTAGAAATCCTAAATTTATTCCAATAATAATGCATTACATATCTATATACGACACTCATCTATTCGTTAAAGAATTTGGACATACAGATGGTGAATTAAAAGCAAGTCCTCAAACGGATGAAACATATAAGTTTCACTCAGTATATAAAAGATCAGGAAATGGACATGGAGTTAAGATTCATCGATAGTTTTAGATTTATGTCATCGTCTCTAGCTAAATTAGCATCAAATTTTAACGGGAATTGAAATTACGTAAAGAATTTACACAAATATTATCAAGATGAACAATTTCAGCTGCCAAAATATAAAGGATTTTATCCATACGACTGGATGGATGAATTTAATCATGAAAAATTGCCTAAAAAAGAGAAATTTTATAATATTTTAAATAATGAAGATATAACAAACGAGGACTACGAACATGCGCAGACTATCTGGATAAAATTTAATTGTAAAACAATTAAAGATTACCATATGATATAATTACAATCTGATACATTATTATTAGCGACGTGTTTGAAAATTTTAGAACAGCTTGTTTAGATACTTATAAATTAGATCCAGAGCGTTATTTTACATCTCCAGGGTTATCTTGGGGTGCCTTATTAAAAGAAACGAAAGTAAAGTTAGATTTATTAAAGGATTCGGATATGTTGTTAATGATAAAAAAAGGGGATTAGAGGAGGAATCAGTACTATAAAACATAGATATCCGAAGGCGGATAATCCATATATTCAAGAATGTTATGATAAAAATAATCCGCATAGTTATACGACTTATTTAGATGCTAATAATTTATTTGGTTGGGAAATATCGCGGTATTTACGAACATGAAATTTTAAATGGATGAAAAACATTAACGATTTTGATGTTTTGGATATCAATGATGAATCTAGAAAAGGATATATCTTAGTAAGTAGTATGTACGGGATTTTGGACTCTTTTGACCTTGACCCTCGCAGAACCCTAGGACCTTGACCAGACCTATACCGACCTTGACCTTGACCATCCTAGACCTCTATGACCTTGACCTTGACTGACCTTGACCTTGACTGACCTTGACCTTGACTGACCTTGACTTTTTTTACCTTGACCTTTTTTGACCTTGACCTTTTTGGGCCTTTGACCTTTTTTGACCTTTACCTTTTTTCGGCCAACCCATTGGTCTTCCATGGGTCATTTTTGGCCCACGGTATTTTTTGGCGACCCTAATTTTTTGAGAACCCTAATTTTTTGAGAACCCTAATTTTTTGAGAACCCTAATTTTTTGAGAACCCTAATTTTTTGAGAACCCTAATTTTTTGAGAACCCTAATTTTTTGGCAACCCTAATTTTTGGGCATCCCTAATTTTTCGGCAACCCTAATTTTTTGCAACCCTTCGAAGAAGGGTTGCGCCAAACGGTTGCGTCAGCAACCGTTGTACGTATTACCCCCTATTTTACGCCCCCTATTTTTCGACCGTGGGCAATTTTTGCCCACGGTAATTTTTGATCTTCCTTTAGGGGCTTAGCCCTATTTTTTGATGTCTTTACCTTGTTTGACCACCTTGTCAGATACCATGGGTCAATTTTGGCCCACGGTAATTTTTGGCTACCCTTTGGTCTTCCATGGGTCAATTTTGGCCCACGGAAATTTTCGACCAAACCCTTTGATCTTCCAATGGGTCATTTTTGCCCACGGTTAATTTTGGTCTTCCATGCGGTTCATTTTTGCCACGGTAATTTCGACAGCCCTTTGGGTATTCCATGGGTTCATTTTTTTCTTGCCCACGGTAAATTTGTCAACCAACCCTTTGGTATTCCATGAGTCAATTTTGACCCACGGTAAATTTTTGTCCTGTCCTTTAGGGGCTTAGCCCTTTTTTGATGTCGTAACCTTGTTTGACCATGATATTTCGAAACCGTGCCATATACCATTGGGTCAATTTTTGACCCACGCAAACTTGATTGGCTTTGATGGTTCCCAATCACCGTAAGTAAGTACCTAGGGATGTTCTATTTGTGTTCTATGAGTATTAGATGAGTGGCAGGTGAGTGCCAGGTGAGTGCCAAGTGAGTGCCAATATGTGCAATGAGTGCCAAGGAGTGCCAATGAGTGCCAAGTGAGTTGCCACATAGTGCCAAGTGAGTTCCACATAGTGCCAACTGAGTTGCCACTTTTTTCAAGCCTTTCTAGCCTCCCCTGAGCCAATAGTCCTAATAGGGGTGTCTACCCCTATGTAATAAGGGTACGGAGAATCGATTGGTGTATATTACAATCGCTAGAATTGCTCCTACTAATGAGTTAGTATGTTTTAGAACACTTATAATCACTTTACACTCTCCATAGACCACTTACATTCAAACCATATACACTACACTCACACCCACACACAGTACATTACACTTACACTCACACCTCGATATTTTGATGCCTCAGCATTAATGCCTCAGCATGATGCCTCAGCTTTGATGCTTCAGCATTGATGCCTCAGCATTAATGTCTCAGCATTGATGCCTAACTTCTGGAGGTCATCTTTTGATGACTCATCTTTGATGACGTCAACTTTGATGACGTCATATATTGATGATTCATTTTTGATGAAATCACCTTTGATGGCTCATCTCTCCCCACATCATAGAACAGAGTTAATATTAATGTCTTCCCAAGTTCATAAGCTGCCCACCAGGGCGCAGCAAGCCCCCTCCCAGCAAAGGATGGAGGCCCCGCACCCACAGGTGCGACCCGCCGCGCGAATGAAAAATATATACTAAAGTCCTATCAATTTATTTCATACTTAACATTTTTATAATTTCGTTTCAAATATATTACCATTCATCCATTGCTGTTTTAATACTGAAACATTTTTATTAAAAACATTTTCGGGAACCTAAAACTATAACTCATTACAGACCTATTATTTAACACATTCTATTTTTCATACTATTTTCACTTTAATACTTTCAAACGCACAGTTTTAATTTAATATTTTTAAAAATTGTATTAAGAAGAAAAAAATCAGAGTGTCTGATATATAAACATTTCTGTAGTCTAGGGGTTAAATTTTATAAAATCATGTTCATACAATACTTAGAAAGCAGTAAATCAGTAAATCAATAGAGGTTTTATTACCTAACACCTAGGGGGATAAGTATGCTTTTGTTTTACGGCTTTACTGCTTTAACTTTCTGCTTTACTCTTTAACTCATGTTTTACTGCTTTAACTTTCTGCTTTTACTGCTTTAACTCATTGTTTTACTGCTTTAACTTCTGCTTTACTGTTTTAACTCCTATGTTTTACTGTTAACTCTCTGCTTTAATTGCTTTAACTCATATATTTATTAACATTATTGTTTTCTTTTTTATTTTTATTTTGTATTTAATATTTTTTTATTATATTATTTCTATTTTATTTTGTTTTAATACTTTTTATTATTATTTCTATTTATTTTGTTTTAATACTTTTTTATTTGAATTTAATGTAAGAATAAAAACTACAGAGTTTCGGTTAATAAATTTTATTGGAATAAAATTGTTACGAAATTTTATTTAAAAACTATACTTTACATACCGAAAGCAGTAAAGCAGTTTAAAACAATAGAGGTGTTATTACCTAACACCTGGGGGATTAGTATGCTTTGTTTTACTGCTTACTGCTTTAACTTTCTGCTTTACTGCTTTAACTCATAGTTTTACTGCTTTAACTTTCTATGCTTTACTGCTTTTAACTATGTTTACTGCTTTTAACTCTCTGGCTTTACTGTTTTTACTCTCTGCTTCTGCTTTAATCATATATTTATTAACATTAGTTCTTTATATTGTTTTTATTTTGTTTTTAATACTTTTTATTTATTTCTATTTTATTTTTGTTTTAATACTTTTTTATTTTTAGTTTGTAATGTAAGAATAAAAACACACAGAGTTTCCGTTATTATAAACATTTATTATTTTAATAAAATTGTACGAAATTTTAGTAAAAACAGTGTACTTACAACCCTTAAGCAGTAATCAGTAAATCAATAGAGGTTTTATTACCTAACACCTAGGGGATTAGTATGCCTTTGTTTAACTTTGCTTTACTGCTTTAACTTTTCTGCCTTTACTGCTTTAACTCATTTTTACTGCGTTTAAACTTTCTGCTTTACTGCTTTAACCTCATGTTTTACTGCTTTTAACTCTCTGCTTTACTGTTTAAACTCTCTGCTTTACTGTTTTGACTCTCTGCTTTACTGCTTTAACTCATATATTTATTAACATTATGTTTTCTTTTATTTATTTTTATTATTATTTTATTTATTTTTATTATTATTTTATTATTTTTATTATTTTATTTTTATTATTTTTATATACTTAGGTTATTACTTCATGCCTATTGTTATTATTATTAGAACACACATCACACACACACACCCCAACACACACACACACACACAACACACACACACACCATACACACACACACACACACTATACACACACACACACATCACTTTATGACACTTATACACACATCACTATGACACTTACATTTACCCATAGACATTTACATTTACACTTATACACAGTGGCTCACCACCAAACACACACACTTACACTTTACACACATTCACTTAGATACTTATACACACATCACTTTATGAACTTTACATTTGTCCAATAGACACTTACATTACACTACACCACACACAGATTACTTACACTGCACAGATTACTTACATCACACAGATTTACTTCACCACTTACACACAGATTACTTACACACACTACACAGATTTACTTCGCGTTGTATTCTCTTTACACACACAACACACACACACACACAACCCACACACACACACAACACATATAACCTATAATTTATTAAAACATTTATGTTTTAATTATACACGTACATTTATATTACTCATTTTGTATGATAACTAAAAATTATTTCAAAGTTCTAAATTCTATAATAAATCAAACATTATCTTTGAACAAGTAACCCAAAATAACTGATATGTCTTTTTGGTTATAAATTTTATCACTATTTAAAATAACTTTTACTAAAAATTTTATGAAATTTTATTCAAAAAATTGAATTTTTACGTACCTTAAAGCAATAAATGCAGTAATCAGTTAGGCCAAGCCCCTAGCAACCCCTTTACACCACGCTATGCCGCGTTTTTCTTTGACTTTACTGCTTTACATGCATCTTTAGCCATGTAATAAGATAAATAACAAAATAAGTTCTTCTCTGCTAACATAATATATTTTATTAAAAATCATTTTTAATTTTTATGACTAATAAATATCATACATTTATATTATTCATCGATGTAACTAAAAATATTTCAAAGTTTTTAAATAATTCGGGTTTCTTTATTTATTATTATTATTATCTATGTCATTGACAATCCATCACGAGAAAACACAAAAACCCGCACTCCTTACAGATACGAAACTAACCTCTCTCTCTGTAAAATGTGTTGAATAACTACTTTGGTCTAAATTTAGGATAATCCTTTTGTACCGGGGCGATTTAAGCCTAATTCCAGGTCAAAATATATTTCAATTGACCTTTTTCTGTAAAATGTGGTGCAATAACTACATTAGGCCTAAATTTAGGCCTAATTTAGGATAATCCTTTTTGTTAGGCGGGCTAATTTAATCCTAATACCAGTCCAAAAGGTAATTGTATTGACAGAATCATTTTATTATTATTTTATAATATATTTTTAAAACTGAAACATGCTGGATCGGTAAGATACTTTAAGCAGGTAAAAAGGAAATGTTTTCCTTACTTGTGATTGGTCGGGGTAATCCTTATCTCTATATAACCTCGTATGTGATTGGTCGAGAATTATTTTATCGTCTTTTGAAAATTAACTTTGTTCTTTAAACTTGTATTTGAGCAGGTGTGTGTTTATTATCTTTTAGACCCAAACTCATTTTAAAATCATAGTCATTTTAGTTTAAGGGTGCACAAGTTATCTGATTTGTATTTAAAGTGTTTATTTTTACTAAGTGTATATCATATTTATAATAAATACTTACATGAGGAATAATTTTTAATTTCACTAGAATAGATAATAATTATTCACTAGTTCATAAGCTAATCACCAGGCTCAGCATGAGCCCCACCCGCAAAAGGCAGCCAACCCCGCACCCGCAGGTGCGTCCCGCGCTTCCCCGCCCGTCGCGTGCGCCCGCAGGCGCAATATTTCCGCGTTCCCGGCCCGCCGCGTGCGCCCGCAGCGCAATATTCCCGCGCGACGCGAAAATGAAATATATATTAGATTATATATATATATATATTTATTATATATATATATATAATATATAATATATAATATATATATATAATATATGATATATTGTGTGTGGGGGTGTGTGTGTGAGTGTAAGTGTCTATGTTATTGTGCATATGTGTGGAATAAAGATAATAGTGTATGTGGTGTATAAGTGTAAGTTAACTGCTTATAAGATGAATTCCATTAATATAGTGGTGTCAAAGATGACGCCCTCAAATTATGACGTCATCAAAGACGACCACAATCTTGAATACCAGAGGCTAAGTTATTAAAGTTGAGGCATCAAAGTTGAGGCATCAAAAGCTGAGCATCAAAGTTTGAGGCATAAAAGCTGAGCATCAAGTTAGGCACAAAATAGGCATCAAAGTGAGGCAACAAAAGCAGAGGCAGCAAAATAGGGCATCAAATATCGGCGGGTGTGATCGATATGTGTAAGTTGTGTTATTGTGTGTGTGTGTGTTGTGGTGTGTTGGTGTGTGTGTTTATGTGTGTTCTAAATAATAATAACAATAGGCTTGAAGTAACAATATATAGTTAAAATAAAATGTTTTAATAAAATTATACGTTATATGTGTAAGTGGGTGTGCGTGTTTGTGTTGTTGTGTGTGTGTGTTGTGTGTGTGGGTGGGTGTGTGTGTGTGTGTGTCGTGTGTGTGTTTGTGTGTGTGTGTGAGTGTGTGCATGTGTGTTCTAAAAAATAATAATGATGAAGTAAATAACACTAAGCTATAATAATTGAAATAAAAAATAAAATGTTTATAATAATTTTATGCGTTATATGTGGAAGTGAGTGTGCGTGGTGAGTGTGTGGTGTGGTATGTGTTGTGTTGTATGTGCGCGGTGTGTGATTGTGTAATGTGATGTTCTAAATAATAATTTAACAATAGCATGAAGTAAATAACACTAAGTATAATAATAAAATAAAAAAAAATGTTTTAATAAAGTATACGTTATATGTGAAGTGAGTGTGCGGGTGTGTGTGTTGTGTGTGTGTGTGTGTGTGTGTGTGATGTTGTGTGTGTGTGTGTGTGTGTGTTGGGTTGTGTGTGTGTGTGTTGTGGTGTATTGTGCGTTGTGTGTGTATGTGGTTCTTAAATAATTAATTCGCGGAAAATATTGCAACCTGCGGTGCGCAGCGGGCGGGCGGGAACGCCGGAATATTGCGCCTGCGGGCGCACGCGCGGGCGGGAACGCGGAAAATTGCGCCTGCGGGCGCACGCGGCGGCGGGGACGCGGCGGGACGCACCTGCGGTTGCGGGGTTTTTGTCCCTTTTGCGGTGGGGCTCATGCTGAGCCCTGGTGATTAGCTTAGAACTAGTGGATTAATTATTATCTATTCTAATGAAATTAATAATTATTCCTCAATTTAAGTATTTATTATAAATATGATATACACTTAGTAAAATAAAACACTTTTTAATACAAACAAGATAACTTGCACCGTCCTTAACAGCTAAAATGACTATGATTTTAAAAATGAGTTTGGGGTTCTAAAGAATAAAAACACACACCTGTTCAAATACAAGTTTAAAGAACAACGTTAATTTTCAAAAGACGATAAAATAATTCTCGACTAATCACATACGAGGTATATAGAGATAAAGATTACCCCGACCAATCACAATAAGGAAAACATTTCCTTCTTTTTTACCTGCTTAAAGGATCTAACCGATCCACATGTTTCAGTTTTGAAAGTATATTTATTCAAAATAATAAATAACAATTTGATTCTTTTGTCTATACGGGGAATTACCTTTTGACGGTATTAGGATTAAATTGCCCGTCTACAAAAAGGATTATTCCCTAAAATTTAGGCCTAAAAGGCTTATCCTAAATTTAGTTATTGCACCACATTTTACAGAAAAAGGTCAGTTTGAAATAAATTTTGACCTGGAAATTAGGCCTAAATCGCCCCGGGTACAAAAACGGATTATCCTAAATTTAGACCTAAGTGTTATTTTCAACAGCAATTTTACAGAGAGAGAGGTTAGTTTCGTATCTGTAAGGAGTGCGGGTGTGTGTTTTCTCTTGATGGATTGTCAATGTACATAGATATAATAATAATAATAAAGAAAACCCGAATTATTTAAAAAACTTTTTATTGAAATTTTTAGTTTAACCACGAGGGAATAATATTAAATGTAAGGAATAATTGTTATATTTTAATAAAACTTAGGAATGATTAATAAAATACATATTTAGCAGAGAAGAAAAAACTTATTTTGTTATTTTTTTATACTATTACATGGTTAAAGATGATGTAAAGCAGTAAGTCAAGAGAAAAAAACGTGTGGCATAGCTTTGTGTAGAGGGGTGCTAGGGCTGACCTTACTGATTTACTGTTATGCTGTAAGGGTAACGTAAAATATATGTTTTTTAATAAAATTCATTAAAATTTAGTAAAATTATTTAAACTTGGATAGTTTGAATAAAATTTATAAACAAAAGTATTAACAGTAATAAGAAATTCTTTGTTCAAAGATAATTTGTTTGATTTTTTATAGAAGTTTTAAGAAACTTTGAAATAATTTTAGTGATATTTGAGAATGATTAATATAAATGTACGTGTTTATTAAACATAAAATGTTTTAATAATAACTTTATATGTGTAAGTGAGTGTGCGTGGGTGTGTGTGTGTGGTTGTGTGTGTAAATCTGTGTGCAAGTGTAAATGTGTGTCTGTGTGTGTAAGTAAATCTGTGTTGTAAGTGTAAGTAAATCTGTGTGAGTGTAATAAATCTGTGTCAGTGTAAGTAAAATCTGTGTGTGAGTGTTAGTGTAAATGTAAGTGTCATGGGTCAATGTAAGTGTCATAGTGAAGTGTGTATAAGTATCATAGTGAATGTGTGTATAAGGGTGTAAGTGTGTGTGTGTTGACCACATGTGTATAAGTGTAAATGTAAGTGTCTATGGTAAATTAAGTGTCATAGTGAATGTGTTATAAGATGTCATAGTGAATGTGGGCTATAAGCTGTAAGTGTGTGTTTGTGATGTGTATGTGGTGTGTGTGTGTGTGATGGTGTGTGTTTGTGTGTGGTGTGTGTGTGTGTGTGTGGATGTGTGGGTGTGTGTGTGTAGTGTTTCTAAATAATAATAACAATAGGCAGTGAAGTAAATAACACTAAGTAGAATAAAAAATAAAAATAAAAAATAATTAAAAAATAAAAAAATAATAATAAAAATTAAATAAAAATAATAATGTGAAAAAATAAATAAAAGAAAACATAATGTTATAAATATGAGTTAAGGCAGTAAAGCAGAGAGTCAAAGCAGTAAAGCAGGAGATTAAAACGTAAAGCAGAGAGTTAAGCAGTAAAACATGAGTTAAAGCAGTAAAGCAGAAAGTTAAGCAGAAAACATGAGTAAAGCAGTAAAGCAAAAGTTAAAGCAGTAAAGCAGTAAAACAAAGGCATACTAATCCCCTAGGTGTTAGTAAATAACACTCTATTTTTACTGCTTTACTGCTAAGGTTGTAAAGTATATGTTTTTAATAAAATTTTCGTTACAATTTATTAAAATAATAGTATATAGCGCACTTATGTGTTAAAGGCACAAACGAATAAAAAATAAAAAAGTAATTTAAAACGAAAATAAAAATAGAAATAAAAATAAAAAGTATTAAACAAAATAAAATATAAAGGAAAACATAATGTTAATAAATATATGAGTGTAAAGCAGTAAGCAGAGAGTTAAAGCAGTAAAACATGAGTTAAACAGTAAAACATGAGTTAAAGCAGTAAAGCAGTAAAACAAAAAACATGAGTTAAAGCAGTAAAGCAGAAAGTTAAAGCAGTAAAGCAGTAAAACAAAAGCATACTAATCCCCTAGGTGTTAGGTAATAACACCTCTATTGTATTTTACTGCTTTACTGCTTTTAAGGTATGTAAAATTATATGTTTTTAATAAAATTTCGTACAATTTTATTAAATTACAAACAGCTATCACCGAAAGTGGGCATCTTTTTTTCTCTTTCATTCTAAACTAAAAGGAAGACAATTTAAAACAAAATAAAAATGAAATAATAAATAAAAAGTATTAAAGCCCAGTAAAAAAATAGAAATAATTAATAAAAGCATTGAAAACAAAATTTAGAATATGTTAAAGAAAATATAATGATAATTAATATTTGATTTAAAGCAGTAAAGCAGAAAGTTAAAAACAGTAAAGCAGAAGTTAAAACAGTAAAGCATGAGTTAAAGCAGTAAAAACATTGAGGTTAAAGCCAGTTAAAGCAGAAAGTTAAAGCAGGAAAAAGCAGAAGGTTAAAGCAGTAAAGCAGAAAGTTAAAGCAGTAAAGCAGTAAAACAAAGGCATTACTAATTCCCCTAGGTGTTAGGGTCATAACACCTCTATTGTTTTACTGCTTTACTGCTTTAAGGTATGTAAAGTATATGTTTTAATAAAATTAGTAGTATTGTAGTTAAAAATGAATGTTATTATATATCTGAAAAGTCTTGAATTTCTTTTTCTTTCTTACATCAATTTTTTAAAAATTTATAAATAAGGCTAAAGTATATAGTAATATACTATAAAAGAAAAAATAATTTTAGAAATACCTGATTAATCTTTGAACTATAAATCAGTTACAGAGATATGTTCGCGAAATGTTTTAATAAAATGTTTAAGTATGAAATAAAAATGAATGGACTTCGTAGTATATCTTAAACGAAAAATTCTTGAAAATGTTTAGATTCTCAGGGAACAACAATGATTTAAAGTATATATATTTTTCATTCGAGCGGCGGGTCGCACGGGTGCGGGGCCCTCCATCCTTTGCGGGGAGGGGGCTTGCTGCGCCCTGGTGGGCAGCTTATAACTCGGGAAAGACTTTATATTAACTCTGTTCTATGATGTGGGAAGAGATTGAGCCATCAAAGGTGATTTCATCAAAGATGAATTCATAAATATAGATGGTATCAAAGATGACGTCATAAAAGATGAGTCATCAAATGAACCTTCAGAGTAGCATCAATGCTGAGACATTAATGGCTGAGGCATCAATGCTGAGGCATTTATGCTGAGGGCATCAATGCTGAGGCATTAATTGCTGAGGCATCAAAATATCGAGTGTGTGAGTTAAGTGTAAGTGTACCTGTGTGTGGGTGGTGAGTGTAAGTGTATATGTTTTAATGTAAGTGTCTATGGAGAGTGTAGTGATTATAAGTGTTATAACAATACTAATCATATAGGAAGCATTCTGGCAGATTGTAATATACACCAATCGATTCCTTCATACCTTATTACCTAGGGGTAGACACCCTTTCAGGCTATTCTAGGCGTCAGGGGAGGGCTAGAAAAGGCTTGAAAAAAGTGCCACTCAGTTGGCACTATGTGGCACTCACTTGGCACTATGTGGCACTCACTTGGCACTCATTGGCACTCACTTGGGCACTCATTGGCACTCATTGGCACTCACTTGGCACTCACCTTGCACTCAACCTGGCACTATCTAATACTCATAGACACTATAGAACATCCTAGGTACTTCTTACCGGGATTGGGAACCATCAAAGCCATCAAGTTTGGCAGTGGGTCAAAAGACCCATGGGTATATGGCCAAGGTTAAGACGAAATTCATGGTTCAAACAAGGGTATAGACATTCAAAAAGGCTAAGCCCTAAAGGAGGACAAAAAATTACCGTGGGTCAAAATTGACCCATGGGAATACCAAAGGGTTGTTGAAAAATTACTGGGCCAAAAAAAATGGACCCATGAAATACCAAAGTTTTGTCGAAAATTACCGTGGGCAAAAAAATGACCCATGGAAGACCAAAAAAATTACCGTGGGCAAAAATAGCCCACGGTCGAAAAAATTAGGTCGAACATTTCGTGGGCCAAAATTGGACCCATGGAAGACAAAGGGTAGGCCAAAAAATTACGTGTGGCAAATGACCCATGGTATCTGACAAGGTGGTCAAACAAGGTAAAGACATCAAAAAGGGCTAAGCCCCTAAAGGAAGATCAAAATTACCGTGGGCAAAAATTGCCCACGGGTCGAAAAATAGGGGGCGTAAAATAGTGGAGGTAATACGTTACAACGGTTGCGACGCAACCGTTTGCGCACCCTTTCTCAAAGTGTGCTAAAGATTAGGGTTGCCAAAAAATTAGGTGGTGCCAAAAAAATTAGGGTCCGCCAAAAAACCGTGCGGCCAAAAATGACCATGAAGACCAATGGGCTTGGCCGAAAAAGGTAAGGTCAAAAAAGGTCAAAGGCCCAAAAAGGTCAAGGTCAAAAAAGGTCAAGGTAAAAAAAGGTCAAGGTAAAAAAAGGTCAAGGTCAGTCAAGGTCAAGATCAGTCAAGGTCAAGGTCAGTCAAGGTCAAGGCCCATAGAGTCTAGGGGTCAAGGTCAAGGTCGGATATTAGGTCTGGTCAAGGTCCTAGGGTTCTGCGAGGGTCAAGGTCAAAAGAGTCCAAAATCCCGTACATACTACTTTAGTAGTTGATTTTGAATATCCTAAAGAACTACGCGGTTTACACTTCGATTACCCTATACCAGCAGAAACTATAAAGTTAGATAAAGTTTCAAAATAAGCTCCAAACTTGAATAATAAAGAAAAATATATCATACACTATAGAAATTTAAAACAGTGTTTGAATTTAGGATAACATACGAAAACGAAAATACATAGAATTTTAGAATTTGATCAGAGCGACTGGATGAAATCATATATTGATCTTAACACGAGAAAGAGAGAAGGAGCGAGAAAATGAATTTGAGAAGGTTTCTATAAAGTAATGAACACCCGGTGTTTGGTTAAAAACGATGGAAAACATAAGAAATAGAGTTGATGTACGACTAGTTAGAAATGAAGAGCAAGCTCAAAAATTAGTAAATAAACCAAATTTTGAATCGTTTAAAATATTTTCAGAAAATTTAATAGCTTGTCATTTGAAAAAAACTAAACTGAGATTTGATAAACCTATCTATGTAGGAATGTCTATTTTAGAGTTAAGTTAAACTTTAATGTATGACTTTCATTATAATCATATAAAAAATGAATTAATGAAAAAAAAAATTTATTGTTTACATATACAGATTCATTATGCTATTATATACAAACCGAATGATATACTATAATAATTATATTACTATATAATATATTATATATATATTATATATTATATAAAATAATATATATATTATATATTATATATATATATAAATATATATATTATATATATAATAAATATAATATATAATATATATATATATATATTATATATATATATATATAATAATATATATATATATATTATATTATATATATAAGATATATATATATATATATATATATATATATATATATATATATATATATATGTGTGTGTGTGTGTGTGTGTGTGTGTGTGTGTATGTGAAAAGAAATATAACAGTGTTCGATACGTCTGATTTTCCAACAGAGCATAAATTATATTCAGAAAAAATAAAAAGGTATTAGGTAAAATGAAAGATGAAACAGCTAGAAAACTGATAACAGAATTTGTAGGACTAAGAGCAAAATTATATGCTTATAAAACTCTAGAAAATAAAGAAATTAAAAAAGCTAAAGAAGTAAAGAAAAGCGTTGTCAATCAAACGGTTAACATTGAGGACTATAAAGAAAGTATTATTTAATGAAGAAACTCTATATTAGGAAATTAAATTTAATACAAAGTAAAAAACAAAATTTGTATACCACATAAGTCAATAAAATAACCTTATCGAGAAAGGATGATAAACGATATATATATTAGAAAATATTAACACATTAGCTTTAGGATATTAAAGAATAAGTTAGTTGGCGCCAACCAAAAAATTTATATGTCAGTTGTAGCTAGGTTTAAGAAAAAAAATAAAAATGTATGTTAGTTGTAAGCTAGAGTTAAGGAAAAAATAAAAAGGCATGTTAGTTGTAAGTTAAAGTTAAGGAATAAATACAAAAAAAACGAAAATGGATTTGATAGATAAAAAAAAAAATACTCGTAACAGAAAACTTGTTAGAATATTTAGAATTTGAAAATAAATAAATAATTTTTTAAATAAACAAAAATTAAAACAAAGTATACATTCAAAGTTCTTGCATGTATCTGATCAAGCCATTTGTTCAAAACTAGCAAAACGTCTGGAAGACTATGATGCTGCAGAATGAAACAAAACTTTGATGCTTTGAATGAACTGTTTGGCTTGACCAAGGTGAAAGGTGTATAAATGTGCAAAAGATTACTACTTTTGCCAAAGTTGTTAGAATATTAAAATCCCTATATTCGTCAAATCTTTACATCAGCATGAATACAAGCTATTAAAATCAAGATTTGATAAAGGGTATAATAAAAATGAAGTTATTGAATTATTAAAAGTAGGAGGAGGTAATATAGATTTATATATTAAGAATCTACCTAAAAAAGCTAAACAAAAATATAAAGTAAATTATTTTGAAGAAGCTGAAAGAATTCCAGATCCGAAAGATATAAAGAAAAATAAAAAAAAAATTTGTTTGTATTTGACGATATTATGATGGATACGAATCAAAGTAAAGCTGAAGATTTTTATACTAGAGGAAGGCATAATAATACAAGTTCAATTTATATAAGTCAAAATTATCATAAACTTCCTCGTCAAACCATAAGGTCTAACGCTAATTTATTAGTATTATTTTCACTTGCTAAAAAGATCTATCTCATATATATATATATATAATGACTTTATTTCAAACGATATGGTATAGGAAGAATTTAAATAGTTTTGCAATGAAGCTTGGAAAGAGCCATTCGGTTTTATTGTAATAAATAAAACTCTACATCCTATAGTAGGTAAATATAAAGCTAATTTCAATCAGATCTACATTCCTAAGAAAAAAATTTCCTCTTAAATAAATGGATATATACAATACAACTCGAAAAGCTCATAAGAAAAGTTTCATTGAGACTAATTCAATAAACTTAACTTTGAAAATCAAAAATATATTAATGAATTGAGGTTTGGGATTTTTAAATTCAGCGTTGAAGAAACTTCCTTTACCGGAATGCATTTAAATTTACCTAATAATGTTCCATCGGAAAATACTGAAAAGGGATCGTTTAGGAAAATATTCACATTGTGGTCCAGGTACGAAAGTACAAAAAAGATTAAAAGAAGAATATAATGGTGCTAATAGTTTAGATAAGGCCTGTAAACAACATGATATAAATTATTTGAAACATAAAAATACGAAAGGGAGAAATGCAGCGGATGATTCATTAGCAAAAGAAGCGAGTGAAATTGCGTTAGATCCTAATGAACCAGAGTACGTTAGAAAAGACGCGATATTAGTCAAGGAGTTATGGGAATGAAATCAAGATTCGGAATGGGTTTACCATCAAAAACTCCCAATTCAAAAATAATAACTTACGCAGACGACATAACAATAGCCACATCATACCCCTCAGTACCAACTTAACTTAATCAATTTACTTAACTAAATCACATAGAAGATTGGTTATGATTCAACAGAATGTCGACCTCTGCCAAGAAATCATCTTATCACCTTGATCACCACAGATAGATACCAATCATCCCTCCGCCCACAAGCAACCCTAAAAAATTCCATCATTCCCCAAAACAAAACACTCAAAATATTCAGAATAATCTTCGACACCCACTTCACCTTTACACCACACATTCAAAACATCATAAATACAGAAAATAAAAATTAAATGTCCTCCGAACCTTATCCCAACACAATTTCAGTAATGAAACAACCATACTGTTAACAACATTAAAACAATTCTCAAGAACTACAATCAACTATTCATCAACAGTCTGGTGTCCTCTAACCTCCCCTCACGCAACGAAACCTCAACAACCGCCCAACAAGTAGCCTCATAAACTACCACCCTCCCGAAATATCCCCTACACAAGGCACACTCCCACGAAAGATGCAAATCTCCCTTTCTAGATTAAGATCCGGGCATCATACGGATCTTCAAGAATACAAACATAGGTTTCGACCTCAAGAAACTCCATCTCCACTCTGCCAAAGATGCCTATTAGAGGTGACCCTTTCACACTCCCTACAGAATACAATATAAGTTCTGTAGCGAACCAGTGTAGTTCTTGAGTCGGTTTGTTTATAAATTCAAAACCTTTATCCGTATGTATTTTTCTTGGGATTCTGTCTTTAAAAACAATTTCAAACGCTTATCGTTTGTAAATAGGTTGAACAGGAATCGGGATAGGATGGCTCCCTGAGGGACTCCATTTCTTAATTTTACCGTTTTTGAGTTTTGGTGCTTGCTGGATCTTGAGCAGCTGTGGCCCAGATATAAAATTGGATAGACATTTTTTGTAATTGCTATGGAAGGGAGAGTTTAGGATTTTTTGGATGAAATGTGTCTGGGTATTGTGT
>JABUQX010076802.1:0-29315 GCA_015478945.1 Trachelipus rathkii | reverse complement strand
AGAATAAAAGAACACGTAATTTATAATAAAGAAATAATAAATAATAAAACTATATAAATTATATCATTAGATATAAGATTCAAACTTGATTGAAACCTACACTAATGCTCCATAAAATCCTTTCTTAAAAATAAATAATTAAAGCTTAAATCTGAAAGAGTAGCTAAAAAAAAGCTAAAAATGGCTAAAAAGTATCTATAAGGTTTAACTGAAGATATATTAAGTCTAAAAAGAACATTTAATTTTATAAATCCTCTGTCGAAGACTTCTAAATGTGAGACGTTAGAGCTATCGAAGGAGAAAGAGAAAGAGAAAGGGTAGGAGAAAAGAGAAAAAAAGAAGGAGAGATGAGAAAAAGGGAGAAAAAAATGAACAAAATAGAGATAAAAATAAACCTGTTATCGAATTTAATAAAATATGGGTAGAAAACTATTATTAGAAAAAGATTAGATGCATCAGATATTTTGATACTATAGAAGCGAATTTAAGGTGTTCCGCAGATATTAGAAAGAAAAATAAATAGAATTTCTCAATAGTAATGAAGGAATTTATACTGACTCTAAAGAATTAAAATACCAAGAACTGTAATGCTAATTATAGACACAGGAAGTATCTAGGACCGTAATTGGAGAATGGGGATTAACAAACATTGCATTAGTGGATTAACTGATGAGTTATTACAATATATAAATGACACACAAAAATTTTAAAGATGTCTGTTTGTAATTTGGAAACAGAACTATAAAATATTAAATAGGAAACTATTAAATATTTCTATTTTTTACAGGAAAAGTTTTGATTTTAAAAATCAATGTAATTAGAGGGGGACATGCCAGTATTACTAGGTAAATTCGCCGAATGAAAGAGAAATGAAATTAAAATTAATAATTGAAGACTGGAACTGTTGATACTTTGTGATTTGAATCGACAAAAGTGCAGAACATAATTGAATAATGAAGGGGACATTCCGCATCTTACTATCTGAATAGAAAACAAAAAACATTTTGGGATTAGTCAAATTTTAAAAGAAAATTGGAATAAAGAAAAGATAGAAACAGAAACAATTGAAAAAAACTTCTCGTAAGTTGATAAACTTATGGGAAGTATAGAAAAAATATTTCAAAACAATAAAAATGCTAATGAAAAAACAAATGAAAAAGAAGAAGATTTTTTAGCACAATTATGGCATGAAATATAGGACAGTTTCGAAGGAGAAAGGCAATATGTGAATAATATAAGAATAACTCCTATTAGTTTGGCTGTGAAAGCAAATAAATTTAATAAATAATATCAATTGATGTCTGAGAATTGAAGAAAATATTTTTAGTAAATAGCTATTTGAAAAATGAACGTATACACAGACACTGTGTGTTAAAAAAATAAAAACTAAGCAAAAGAAATTAATAGAAAAGGTATAATGAAAATGGAATTGTATATTTCTGAAGTCCTAATCAAGTATCTATGTTGATGCAGGAAAGAGAATAATTCAAAAACGAAGTATGGAACTTTACTACAACACTTGAATATCAGCATTAAATGAGTTACCAGCGGACAGAAAAGCCCAGGAGCTAATGGTTTATGTGAAAACGGGTTTTAGTAGGTTCTACTTCAAGGCAAATCATTATACAAGTTAAAACAAAGAAGTACCATGACACAAAGAAATAGCTATGGCAGATGGACAATTTTGCTAAGAAATGGACTAACAAATTAATTTGGATATGCTAGTGCGCACATGGCAGAATTTGGAATATCAAAACGAAGATAAAAGTTGAAGTATTTTGTTGTTAGAAGTGGAAAATAGAAGATTGAATAAATGACATGATAAAGAATTATTAGAAACAAACTTCCGTTATGTATAAAAATAACATATAGAAAAATGAAAGCTCAGAGAAAATAAAACGCTGCATTGAGAAGTCAAATATTCGAACCGTGAGCTGCGAGATAGCGAATAATGGCGGTCAACGGGCCACAAGAAGGGTATTATAGAAATATCCTTTCACACTGATTGAGTGAGAGGTTATACATAAGCAACATTGATAAGAATAGAGAGAGGGACAGCTAAGAATAATTGTATGGACGGAAAAACAATTTATAGTAAAACATGAGTAACTTTAAAGAGCTGTATCGAAAGTTCATTCAACAAGAAGAAGTTGTCAAAAAAATAGATAGATTAAATGATAATAACAAAGAACTAGAAGATAAAGAACATGAATGAATGAATATGAAGAAGAAAGAAATGAAATCACGATAGACCACTCAAATGAGAATATGAATAATATACGAGAAATAATAATGTCAAATACTTATGGATGATGAACTGATAATGAAAATGAAAATCAAACGAAGTGAAAGAAGAAGAAGAATGATTACAAATGTAATGATATGAAGAAATTATCCAAAATGAGCTGAAAAGTTTGGATAGAACTATGAAATGAAAATGGAAGGAATAATATGTTCCCTATTTACCAATATTGATTAGTAGCAGCTGGCAAAGCAACAGTAACAAAATATAATAAAATAGTGTATAACATACGCCAATTTGAAAATACAAAACCAACAATTTTCCTTCGTGAAAGATATTGGATAAAAAAAATAAGAAAATTATTTGTAATTTGAAAATGGAAGAATTAGCGAGGAAGATCGTTAGATGAAACGTGAGAGAAGATAATAGATGAAATAGATGGTAAGATGAAGATGAGGAGGTAAATCAGAGTTAATTATAATTCATTCTCACATGGGGAATTAAACAAGGCCAAAATGAGAGAGATAGGGAAAATTGGAATAAGCAAGCAACCTTGGATTTTTGAAGAAACAGATAACTGATAAGGTGAAAGAGCAATATAAATGTAAGCATGCGGTAATTATGAAAAATTATTTGCAGCAAATACAAGAAAAAAATTTAAAGCTAGAACTAGTTCTCGATGGATATGAGGAAACAGTGGAAGAAAGACGACATCACAACTGTTCATCTGAAGCAATTGAAAATGAATATCTAACCATTAGCACAGGAACAAGAAAATGCGAAAATAATGCTATGAGATAATTTATCAGCAGCATACTACAAAGAGTTATAATATAACAAGAAAAGTATATCTAAAACATCCACCAGAATTTGACAATGGTAAACTTTGAGATGAATAAAACGAGTATATGGATTGCCAGATGCTGCTATGATGTGGTATTTATCATTGAAAGAATTACTTAAGTTAGGTCTAAAACAAAGTAAAATGGAACCAAACATATTTTATAAGGAAGACTTCAAAGTAATATCGACCGGTTTTTATGTAACTTTAATGTAGTTTAAAATAGGAATGTAAAAAATTTGAAAGGACAAGTATAATAAATAAAATTAAAACCATTTTGAAATGACCTATGGATAAATGTATTTGAATAATTTAAGGAGATTCAATGTATAACTTGTCAGAAGGAAAACATGATAATTATGGAGCAAAATAGTTACTAGCTAAAGCAGATTAAATTAATGACATAAAACAACTTAAAATAGTTGTCAATTAAAAGGAAGATAAAGAATTACCAACAAATTAATAGAGAAAATACAATTGAGATGGCAAGCAACACAAGACAACTTATCCGTATATAGTAGATAAAATGCATAAGGACCGAGAAAAAACTAAGATTAAAGATTATAAAAGATTACATGACTTGTACAAAAAATCGATATACGAGCTTTCAAGTACCCTAAAGTACACACCTGCTAAACATTCACGAACACTATTGCGTTTTATCAATTGCTAACAGAGAAGGAGATAAAACACAACTAGGATATATAAAGATATGGAAAGATAAGAAAAGGAAAAAGTACCATAATGGGAAATCAAATAAATCAAAGAAAGTTAATCATTCATTAATACAAGCAAGAGCAAAACTTAGTTTGACGGAAGATAGAACAAACAATTGCTAATATTTACAACAAAATGTGGGAAAGAAATTAACTAATCAAGAATATTACCTATAATTTTGAGAGCCAATAGTAAAACACTTGTAGATACTCTAATGTCAGAAAGACAATCATAATTAAAAACATGGAGAATCATAATATCAGCAATAAGAGAATATCTAGATAATCAAGAAATACAAAAAAATAGACTGGTGTAATAGTAATGATCAAAATGCTGACAAATTCACCAAAGAAATTACATAATAAAAATGAAAAATGTTAATATTTCAGTAGGTAGATAATGAAATAAAATGGTAAACAGGTACAGAAAGAACTCTTCGAGGCAGAGAAGAGTACAAGACAAGGTAGAAGCAGAAGCAGGAAGGGAAGAATTATAAATTCATTTAAAATCAATTTATTCTCTTGCAAAACTAAGTTTAAGAAAGATAAAAAATTATTGTATATATTTCATTATGTGCTTTATAATCTTTTAATAAGTGAAATTTAAATGAAAAATAAATAAATCACAATAACTATAAACTAATAAATCATAATAAAGAACTTATAGTAAACAACAAAAGAAATTAAAAAGAATAAAGGAACATTATAATAAAATGTAAAAGAAAAGAAAGATAAGAAAAATTAAAGAAATCAAGAAACTCCAAATATAAACCATCAAAAATGAAAAGGAGATCTAAAAGAGATTTTTAACACTTCAATTATAAAAATGCTAAGCACAGTAACATATTAAATACTATTTACCTTTTATCATAATATATATTAATATAATATTAGATATATATATATAACTATATATATATATAATATATAATAATAATTATAATATAATATATATATATAATATCATATAATATATATAATCATATATATATACTATATAGTAAATATATATATAGATATATAACATATAATATATAATATATATAATATAGTTATATATTATTATATATATATATTATATAATTATATAATATATATATATAGTATATATATATACCGGAAATATATACATATATATAAAATATATATATTATAAAATATATTATAATATATATATATATATATTAATATATATATATATATATATAATATATATGATATATTATATATATAATTATAATATTATTGTGAATGCAGCGAACGGTGGCTGGTAGCAATTAATCTATCTGGTAAAATGCAAAGGGACATAAGTCTGAGATGTGCTAGCGTCTATACATAGAGGTGACTGTTCCTTACCTGTGTTATTAGTATTGGTATGTGAGACTAATAGGTCTGGAATAAGAAGTATAAGATCTAGTTCAATGTGTTCAGTCATAAATGGACTGTGTTAGGTCATTAGGTGTGAGAAGAATTAGATAAAGAACAGAATGAACGTATCAAGTCAGATAACTTGAGCTACTTCACTTGTGGTGGAAAGAAGGTAAATGAGAGATACACTCCGTCTTAATAAATGAAGTTATGTTGAGAAGCTATGGCGTTTATGGCTCAATGTTGGAAAGAATGAATGATTAGTAGGTTGGTTACAGCGGATGTATAAGTGGTGAGTGTGTTGGACCGACCGGCTTGGAGACCGAAGAGAAAGTCGGATTGATCGAGTGAAACGAATGTCTGAGGAGAAGAAATGCGAGTTTGCAAGGCCGAACAATAAAGGTGGCCTAATGATAGAGAGAGAAATCAGGCGGGAGCATTTTGTACTGGCCTTGGGCATGGCTTCGTGGCCCACCTGGGCCAGGGAATGAACCGCTTACCATTGACGACATTCTCACCATACGGTTGATGTCCGTGTCGCTGCTCCCATGCATTCGCTCTCTCTCTAGGATGGATTTATCTGTCTGTGAGACGAATCTCTCACTAAATTACATGGTAAGCAGAGGGCGGTAAGCTTGGGCCCAGTACTTTTTATTCCGATAGTGGAGTCCGTTTTGTCATGTTCTCCTACGCTTTCTTCGCTTCCGATTGCTTGTACACAGAACACTACCCCCAACTCCTTGGGGCAAAAGAGGGAAAAGTGTGAAGACCAAGAAAAATATATTTAATATATATAATATATAATATATATCTATATTATATATATAATTATTATATATATATATCATATTATATCTATATATATATATTATATATATTATATATATATATCATATTATATAAATTATACAACATACTAAACAATATAAAGTCATAACTGATTGGCACCTCAACTCAAATACAACTCCTGCCCGACCCAACAGAGTGTTGTTACACTACTACTATTAGCATAAGATAAATTAAATCACGGTCCCAGGGCGTATATCTGCCCCAAATGCAACAGACAAAATCGAGAACAAACTTCAGTATTGTGAAAAACCAGGCAAATCTGGTATCACTTAAAATGCACCAACCTTCAAACTCCTAATCAATATTCTTCAAAATGGTCCTGCCACTTATGCGAAGACTAGTACACAGAAACTCACATCCCCCATCCCCATCACTAAATCAATTTACTTCCATTAAATATCAACGGTATAAAAAACAAAGACCTTTACTATACCCTAACTAAATACAACATACACATAGCAGTTATCCAGGAATAAAATCTTACCAAAAACCCTTATTATCCTGAAATTTGAGCTACCTTTATACAAACCTAAGACAAGACATGAATCCACCCAAACATAGCACTATCACACTTATACATAAACACATCCAATTTCGAAACTACAAATTACACACTCCTCCTTATGATCAATAACCAGATTCCACTTACATTTAGTTAATATTTATATCCCTCCGTCTACATCCCAACACTTTATGCAAGGTTATTTTCTGACACGTTCCTCTTAGCACAACTTAACAATTGAATATTAGCCGGGAACTTCAATGCACACCACACCTGCATGGCAGTCACTTTACCATCACACGCAAGAGTAATGACACTTATAAGACACACATTCACTCGTTCCATATCACAGGCCAACAAATCAACCGTGCTCGCCAACCTTTACAACAATAACAAAACCCCAACATTTGCCCTACTATACCTCCTTCTTGCTGCCCCGCCCCCCCCCAAATCCAAGTCACCAAAACCTGGAAAACCGATTAATGATCTACACACACACTCCTCAAATCACATTCCAATGACTATTCACAAATCAACATTTCGACCCTAAACTTTTCACCAAAATTGAACCCCCCCTCCCCCCTCATTAAACAATGAAAATCCCTCAGACATAATGGACAACCGACAATCAGACTAATATAAACAAATCATCTTCATCAATAATATTATACAATCTAAAAAACTACAAGACCAAGCACTCCAAAATTATATCATGTACAATAAAAAAAAAAAAATTCACCACACTCTCACACCACTCCAACCACCAACCCATCTGTAAACAAAACAATAAAATTCCCAGCCCCCCCCAAAAACAATGCAATATTCTTGTCACACTATTCAAAATTAGTCACAAACCCCACTAACATCAAAATTAATTTAACCGCTTAAAAGTTGAAAACCAACCCAGAAAACACCCATTCACTCCCTTAGAAAAAGAGGCCGAAACCGATACTTTTTATTTTTTTTAGGTGCCTATACCGATACTGTAAATTAATATAGTAATAAGATAGAACATTCGTATTTGTATGCTCAGACAACCTTCAGCGATATGGCATTTAATCTGTTAAAAAGCAAGGCTTCACGCTATTTAATATTTCTTATTAAATGTTAGGTTGTAATTATTTATATAAATCCTTAAATGGTATCTCTCTTTAGATTTGTGTAATTACCTAATTGGAAACATTCAAATACACAAATTTTAGGTTATTCAGGAAATACTTGATAATTTCCAATTTATCATAGAATATTATACAAAGTATTGCTAGTACCTTTCTATGTATAAAAATAATTCTCTAATATTATCCAAGAATACTTTAACTAGCACAATACTAAAGAATAAATATTAACTGAAAGAACGACCTCATATTAATCAGCTGAAAAGCCAAAATAAAAAAAAGCAATTATTCAAACTTGACATAATATAATAATATACTCCTATAAGATAAAGATAGATAGATATTCAATATTCAAATAAATAATTCTCAATTCATATGAGCAAAAACTAAGCTAGTCAAGTATCCGTCCTTATTGGGCTGTACACTCCCAACACGACTAAAACAATATGATCCCATCTCGAAACTGATCGCCGGGAGGAGACTAACACAATATTTGTTTGCAAAAGAGCACTAGATAATAATGAAAACCTTGGCCCATTTCATGCCACCATCATGAAAGGATTCTGCTCTGTAAGGACGCCAATTCCATGTTTTTGTAAGTGAGCCTCATCTCCTCTTTCACAGCTTGCAAATTTAAATTATCTTTGCTCCTTGATGGACTGTCTCTTCAGTTATATTTTTTCGCATGAGGTCCTGTTGAGGTGAATGAGATTGACGATAGTCAATATGAAACTTTTCGGGAAGATGAAACTTCATAAAGTCAAACCATATCCACAATCCTCTTCATCTTCAGTTAGAATTTACTTGCTGGAGAAAGCCACCATCGTACCCAATCAGCTGCTGTTGCCCAGGGGTGCTGATAAGTTGGCTTCCACTTCTGTGAGATCATACAATTATTTGTCACGCGAGCAAGCTCCTAGGTTATGCTATTTTATTTAAATTTATTTTAAAGTGGTTCACCGTCGGAGGTGCCATTCTTGTAGGGTTTCAGCTAGTTTAAGGAATTCCTTATTAGAGCCTTTTATCTAATATATCAGAAACTAGATTTATTATTCGAATCTAAAAAGATTTCTCATAATTCTTCGCCCCAAAAGTAAGAAGTATCGGCCATATTAACCAATACCGATACTATCGGAACGTCCATAAATATATCCAATATTTACCTCAAACACCTAGGAACTAATGGTAACACAAATATTTAAAGTTTCAAGGCAAACCAACACACTACCACCTCTATGAGAGACACACATATATTATTATTATTATTATTATTATTAAACTAAATAAACCACCTAATAACCCAGCTGCGTACAGACCTATATCACTACTTTCTACAATATCCAAAATATTTTTAATATTAATCCTCATTAGAATTTCCCCCCCCCCCCTTTATTCCCTCCTTATCAGACCCCGGACATGGTTTTCGACAATAGCATTCTACATCACTTTCCTAACTGATCTAACCCAACACATTCTTACGAGTTTATGTTTGAAATCTTACCCGTCTTGATTGTAAGAAGCAAGTACTATGGAAGGCGACGAATAAGCATTCGAAGTAATCCAAGTACAATGAACAGAAAACATCATTAGTATCATAATAGCAGCAACTACCACCATTGATTTAGTATTTGTCCCAAGACCTTCTGCATTAGTCTGAAATTACGTAATACAAAAATTAATAAAATTTTAATGTAAAACTTATTATTTTAATTTTCATCGATTTTAGACCAGTCTTCTACAGAAAGAAAACAAATGTCTGTATATTCTCTTTTTTTTGTAAGACACATATTACGTCCTAAAATTCGTCAAACAATATGATATATGACAGTGACCTTCTAAAAAGTACCAACTTTAAAACTAACTTGTTAACTTGAATAAAATGAAATTGAATATCATCAACGTTTTGACTCTTGTAACTTATTACCCTGGGAGCAACAGTTTTTAAATTAATTATGCGACGACAGGACCTATTGACGAGATCCAACATATCAGAATAAATTACCTTTTTTACGACTCAAATTAGGTCCGAAATTTAAATAAAACCTTTTTACTTTAGAGGCAACAATCTTTAATTAGATAACAGAATGTAGACAGTATTACTCTACCGAAGAAAAAATAAACATGTCGTATATACTACGTTTTTTTGTAAGACCTTACTACGTCCTAAAATTATTCTGTCCAAACTGCAGAATGTAAGAGATATCACTACTGAACAGTTACCAACCCTAATATGGGTTCAAAATATTAATGAAATATAAAAATGAAAAGAATCAATGTTATGACTTTTGCAAGCTTGTATAACTGAGCGCCAACGTTTATATTTTAATAGAATATACTATGTAGACCTATTAAAGAGATCCAAATATCAGTGAATATATTACTTTTTGTACGACTCAAAAATAGGTCTCTTGAAAATTGAGTAACCCTTTTAACTTTTACCTAGAAAACTCTTAATTTACACAGGAATGTAAATAGTACCTACAAAGAAATACAATGTCTCATATTCTATGTTTATTTTTGTAACCATAGTTACTACTTAAAATTAATCACTAAAGCTTTATAAGACAGTGACCTACTGAAAAAGACCAACCTAAATATGGGTTAAATATGATGAAAAATATGAAAGTGGAATAAGCATCAAACGTTTTGCCTTGTAACTTTTAACTGACGGCAACATTATAAATTTATAAAGAATGTACGACCGTTGACCTATTTAAGAATCCAACTTATCAGTATTTGAACCTCTTGTGTACGACTTCCCAAAGTAGTTCCTGAATTTAATAAACCCTTTTAACTTTTACCTGAGGGCAACAGTACTTAATTGATCACAAATGTAAACAGACCCTACGAGAAAAACACTTGTCTGTATATCTCGTTTTTTGTTAACCCATATTACTAATAATTTAGTGTTCAAACATACATTTATATGAAGTGATCCCTACTAAGAAATACCATGTGAAATAGTATGTCTCAATATGAATAAAATATAAATTGGATATAGCATCAACGTTGACTCTGTACTTTTACCGGGTGCAACAGTTTTTAAATATTATATAGAATGTACGACAGAGACTTAAAATAAATCAAACATATCAAATATATTACCTTTTTGTACGACTCAAATTATGTCCTGAAATGTAAATACCCTTTTAACTTTTTTGATGGCAAACATCTTAATTTATAGTTAGAGTAAACAGTACTACAGAAGAAAAACAACATGTCTATATTCTACGTTTTTTTGTGTAGACCCATATACTAATAAATTGGGTACAAACACATATAATTGCACAAGACCTATAAAAAGTTACCAAGTATAAATTGGTTCCAATAATTAATTAAAAATTATGAATATTGGAATTCATAGCCAACGTTGTTACTTTTGTAACTTTTTTTCTGGAGGGCAACAGTTTTTAATTATATGAATGTACGACAGTTACCTATAGAAGACCACATTATCAGAATATATTACCTTTTTTGTACACTCAAGTAGGTCCTGAAATTTAAGTGTAAACCTTTTACTTTTTTGAAGGGTCAACATCTTTAATTTGATAAAGAATGAAGACATTACCCTACGAAGAAAAATACATGCTTATTACTACGTTTTTTTGTAACGATACACGTCCTAATTTATTCAAAACTGCCAGTATTGTAAGGATACCTCTGAATACCAACCTAAATAGGGTCAAAATAACATTGAAAATATGAAATTGAAAGTTAGCATCAATGGTTGCTCTTGTAACTTTTTAACAGAGGGCCAACAGTTTTTAAATTATTAGAATATCTACATTGACTCTTTTCAAATTCTTTGTATATCAGTAATATTACTTTTTGATCACTCCAAATAGTCCTGAAAATTTGAGTTTGTAACTCCTTTAATTTACTGGCGCAGCAAATTGTTATTGACACAGTTTGTAACACATATATAATCACAGACTGTTATTCTACGTTTTTTTGGTAAAACCTAGTGACTGTCCATAAAATGGATCAATAACATACATGATGGTAAGACTATTACCTACTGAATAATAAAACCGAATATGGGTCAAAATGCTTGAATGGAAAATATTGAAGATGGAGAATAGCAAGCAACGTTGTGTGCTGTTGTACACTTTTTACAGGGGCAATATTTTTAAATTTAATAGATGTATACGACCAGGACCTATGAAGAGATCAACAATCAAAATATTTCACCTTTTTTACGACTCAAAGTAGTCCCTAAAATTAAGTAAAACCTTTTTAACTTGTCTACCTGATGCAACATCTTAAATTTGATCACAGAATGGTAAGACAGTACCCTAAAGAAGAAACAAATGTCTTTTATATTCTGTTTTTTTGTATGCCAAAGAGTACTCATAAATTAGTCAACTACATATGTAATGTTTTATCAAACCCAAAGTACAAAGTTTTCACATTCTGGGCAAAATAGTAGAAGAAAATATGAAAATTGGACTTTATCATCAACTTGACTCTTGAACTTTACCTGGGCACAGTTTTAAATTAATATGAATTAAAACGACAGTGACCATTTAGGACATCAACATATCATAATTATATTACTCTTTGTTTGCACTCAATAGTCCTGAAAATTAAGTATAAACCCTTTAACTTTTACGTGAGGGCAACAATCATAATTTGATCACAGAAATAGTTAGACGTACGCTACAGAAAGAAAACAGGATCTGTTATATTTTACGTTTATATAACACCCAAGCTCCTACATTTAGTGTCAAACACATGAGTTAAGAAGTGACCTAATGAAAATACCAACCGTATATGTGTCAAAATATTGAATGAAATATCGAAAATTTGAATATAGCATCAAAGATTTGGCTCTTTTCAACTTTTTACGATGGGGCAACAGTTGTAAATTACTATAGATTACGACAGTGACCTATTAAAGAGATCCAAATATCAGATATATTACCATTTTATTACACTTCAAATAGTCCTGAAAATAGGTAACCTTTAACTTGTTTCTTGAGGCAACAACTTAATTTGATCCAGATTGTATACAGTACCTACATAAGAGAATAACAACATTTCTGAATTTCACTTTTTCATGTAAGACCCATATACGAAAAATTTGGGTTCAAGACAACTATGAATATGACATGACCTACTAAAACGTACAGTGAAATATTGGCTCCATATGAATAAAATTGAAAGGGAATATAGCTCAACTTTTTGCTCTTGTAACTTTTTACCTAGGGTGCAACAGTTTTTAAATTAATATAGAATTTACGAGAGTGACCTATTGAAGAGATACCAACATATCAGGAATATATACCTTTTGTACTACTACAAATAGGCCTGACATTTAAAACCCTTTTAACTTTTTAATTGAGGGCAACAATCTTTAATTTATTCACAGAATGTAAGACAGTAACCGAAAGAAAATAGAACGTCTTATTATACTACGTTTTTTTGAAGACCTTATCTACTCCTAAATTTATTAAACTGCATGATGTAAAACGATTCACTGACTGACAGTTACCAACCTAAATATGGGTAAACATATTATGAAAATATGAAAATGAAAATATAGAAAGCAATGTTTGATTTTTTGCAACATACACTAATGCAACCAGTTTTTTATATTTATATAGAATATACACGTACCTATTTGAAAGATCCACATTATCATATATAATTACTTTTTGTACGGACTCAAAAATAGTCCGAAATTGAGTAAACCCTTTAACTTTTACCTATGAGGGAACAATTTAATTTGACCACAGTGGAATATAAACCTACAGTAAAGTATAACAACATGTCTCTATTCTACTTTTTTGTAAGACCCAGATACTACAAATTTGGGTCAAACAACATGATATATGACATGACCTACTGAAAATACCAACCTAATATGGTAAAATATTTGAATGAAAAATATGAAATGGAATTATAAAACAACTTTTTGACTCTTGTAACTTTTAACTGTGGGTGATCAGGTTATTAATTTTAATAAAGAATGTACACAGACCTATTAAAATCCAACTTATCTATATTAGTACCGTCTTGTACGTACTCAAGTATGGGTCCTGAAATTAGTACCCTTTTAACTTTAACATCCAACAATTTTTAATTAAAAAAAGAGTTAAGATAGTAACATACAGAGATAAAACAACATGTCAGAATATCTACGTTTTTTGTGACGCATAGACGTCCTAAAATTTGGGTCAAAACATATGTAAGACCAGAGACCTACTTCTAAACTTTTTAAAGAATTATAATTTGAATGGTAAAATATGAAATTGGAGCTATAGTATCATTTGACCTTGATTATACCTAGGGGGGAACAGTTTTAATTTAAAATAGTATTTACAAACAGACATTGTAAATACAAATCAAATTATTATTTTTGGTACGACTCAAATTAGTCTTGAAATATAATGTCAACCCTTTAACTTTTAACCTGAGGGCACAGTCTTTAATTGTCATCACATAATGTAGACTACGTCTACAAGAAAAAACAACAGATGTATGATATGTCTACGTTTTTTTTGGACCATAGTACTTATAATAAATTTGGGTCAAATCACATATAGTATGACATTGACCTATCTAAAATACCAAGTGAAAATATTGGGTCTCAAGTATTGAATGAATATGAAAATTTGGAAATAATAGCATCAACGTTTTTACTCTTGTAACTTTATACCTGGCAACAGTTTTATTTTAATATAGAATGTACGACATAAGTATTGAAAATGAAACATATCAAATATATTACCTTTTTTTCCAACTTAAATAGCCTGAAATTAAGTAACCCTTTAACTTTCTTGAGAGCAAACAAGCTTTAATTTGATCACGAAGTAGACACGTACCCCTACAGAAGAGAAACAACATGTCTATTTATTCTACGTTTTTTTTGTTAAAGCCATAGTACGTCCTAAAATTATGTTAACTGTCATGGATTAAGAGATTGACCTACTGAATAAGTACCAACCTTAATATGGGTCAAATATTTGAATGAAAATATGAAAATTAAATATAGCATCAATGTGTGACTTTTTACCTTTTTGCCAACATTTTTTAAATTTATTAGAAATATAACAGTGACCTATTAGAGAGATCCACTTAGTAACTATTATCTTTTTTTTTAGACTCAATAATTGGTACCTGAAAATGAGTCAACCTTGTTAACTTACCTGAGGGCAGCAATTTTTTAATTGACCATCAGTTGTAATCCACAGAAGAGTAAAACACATGTCTGTATATTCTACGTTTTTTTAAGACCTATAGTACGCCTAAAATTTGGATCAAACTACATGATGTAAGACATGACCTACTGAAAAGTAAAAAACCTAAATATGGGTCAAAATTATTGAATGAAAATTATGAAAATCGGAATATAGCATCAACTTGTGACTCTTGTAACTTTTACCTAGGGCCAATAGTTTTTAAATTTAATAGATGCGCGACAGTGACCTTATGAAGAGATCCAACAAATCAAAATATTTACCATTAAAATACGACTCAAATAGGTCCTGAAAATTAAGAACACCTTAATTCTTTACCTGAGGGGCAACTATCTTTATTGATCACAGAATGTAAGACTAACCTACAGAAGAGAAACAAATGTCTTAATCTAATTTTTTTTGTAAGACCAAGAGTACTCATAGAATTTGGTCATAACTACATGATGAAGACATGACATATCCGAAAAGTACCAGTACTAAATATGGTCAAAAATTAGAAGAAAATATAGAAAATTGAAGTTAGCTAGCACAACGTTGATCTTGTTAACTTTTTTACCTAGTGGGGCAACATTTAAATTAATTAGTAGAATAAACAGACAGTGACCTATTAGGAGACTCACATTAGAATATCGTACCCTTTTTTGTACGACTTCAAGTAATGTCCTGAAAATTAAGAAAACCCGTTTAACTTTTTACTTGAGTGCAACAATCTTTAATTTGAATCACAGAATGTTAGACAGTACTACGAGGAAACACAGTCTGTATAGTTTACGTTTTTTAATAACATGTGTACGTCCTAAAAATTTATGTCAAACTACATGATGTAAGATCGTGACAACCTAATGAAAAGTACCCACCTAAATAGGTCAAAAATTAACACCCAATGACATTAGCAAATACATATCTCTTATAATTTTTTTCCTGACGGGCAACAGATTTTAAATTAATATAGACAGTACAACATGTAAGCCTATTAAGATATTCCAAACATATCAGAATATCATTACCTTTTTTGTCGACTACAAATAGTCCTGAAAATTAGTAAACTCCTTTTACTTTTACTTGAGAGGCAACAATCTTTTTACTTGGATCACAGAATAAACAGTACCCAATGTAAAAAAACAACAGTCGTATATTCTATCTTTTTTGTAAAGAACCCATAGTACGTTAATACAATTTTGGTCTCAAACCAACATATATTGAAGTACCTACTAAATACCAAGTGAAATATTGTCTCAAAAATGAATAAAATATGAAATTGGAATATAGCATCAAACGTTGTGACTCTGTAACTTTTTACCTTGGGGGCAACGTTTTAAATATGTAATATAGCTATGTACGACAAGTACTATTGAAGAATCAACTTATCAGATAATTACCTTTTTTGTCGAACTCCAAATAGGTCCTGAAATTTAATAAACCCTTTTAACTTTTATTTTGAGGGCAACAATCTTTATATAACAGATATGTAATACAGTACCCTACCGAGTAAAATAACTGTCTGTATAACTACGTTTTTTCTTAAGACCCGATATCGTACTTCTAAAATTTGTCAAACGCATGATAAGAAATCACCTACGAAACGATTACACCTAAATATGGTTCAAATTTTGAATGAAAATATGAAAATGAAATAGGCATCATGTTGATTGTGACTTTGCAACTTTTTAACTGGAGGGCTAAATTTTTATTTATATGAATATACGCGTACCTATGAAGAATCCATACTTAATCAATATAATTACTTTTGTACGACCTAAAAGTCCTTGAATGGTAATACCCTTTTAATGCTTTTACCTGGTAACATCTTTATTTTTGACCCCAGGTGTAGATAGTAAACTACAGAAGAAACAACATGTCCTATATTCACGTTTGTTTTGTGAGACCCTAAGACTTATAAAATTGGGTCAAAACAATCTGATTATGACAGACCTATGACAAATACCTAACAATAGAGGTTAAAAAATATTGACTAACAAATAGAATAATTGGAATATCATACAACGTTTGGACTCTTTAATTTTAACGAGGCAACAGTTTAAATTTATTTAAATATAACGTACAGACTCTAAAGAGATCAACTTATCACATTTATTCCTTCTTACACCCAATAGGTCCTGAATGCAGTAACCCTTTTAACTTTACCTCTGTGGGCAACAATTTTTTAATTTGAAAAAAGAAGTATGATAGTAACCTACAGAAGGGGAAAACAACATTCGTATCTCTACGTATTTTTTGTTAGGCGCATATACTCTAAATGCTTCAATACATATGTAGACAGAGACCTACTGAAAATACCAACTGAAAAATGGTCAAATATTTGAAGAAATATGAAAATTTAAATTATAGCCTATCAAACGTTGACTCCTGTAACTTTTTGCCTGGGCAACAGTTTTTAAATTTATATAATTTCGACAAGTTGACCTCATTAAAAAATCAAACATATGAATATATTCACCTTTTTGTAACACTCAAATAGTCTGAAATTTAAATTAACCCTTTAACTTTTTACTTGAGGGTGCAACAAATCAGTAATTTGCATCACGAATGTAAGACATTACCCTACAGAAGAAAACAACATGTCTGTATATTCTGTTTTTTTTGTAAGACTATAGTACGTCCTAAATTTATGTCAAAACTGCATGATGTAAGAAGTGACCTATTGGAAAGTACCAACCTAAATATGGTCAAAATATTTGAATAAAAAAATTGGAATATAGCATCAATTTTGTGACTCTTGCAACTTTTAACTGAGGGTCAACATTTTAATATAGAATATACGACATTGACCTATTAAAGAGATCAAATATCAGAATATATTATCCCTTTTTTACGACTCAAATAGGCCGAAATGAACGTAAACCTTCTAATTTTACATTGAACAATTGTAATTGACACAGTTTGTACCTACAGAAGAGAAACTAACCTTCTTATATTCTACGTTTTTGTGTAAAACCCATAGTACGTCCTAAAATTTGGATCAAACTGTCATATGTAAACAGGACCTATGAAAATTATCATGTGGGAACATTTTGGGCAAATTTTAATGAATATGAAAATTGGATATAGCATCAACGTTATGATTCTTGTAACTTTTACCAGTCAATAGTTTTAATTTAAATTAAAGTTCGGCAGTACCTATGAAACAACATATCAGAACATAATATCTTTTTTGGACGACTCAAAGTAGTGAAAAATAAGTAAACCTTTTAACTTTACCTTACAACCCATCTTAATTGATCATAGAATGTAACTACCTACAAAAAGAAATCAACATGTCTTTATCTAAGTTTTTTTTGTAAGACCAAGAGTACGTCATAGAATTTATGTCAACATAGAAGACCATGACTACCGAAAATACCAACCTATATATGGGTCAAATATTGAATAAAATATGAAATTTGATTATAGCATCAACGTTTGTGAACTCTTGTCATGCCCATGCACAGTTTTTAAATTTATATAGATAACGACTAACTATAGAATCCACAGATATCAGAAATATACCTTTTTGTAACGACTCTACAGTCTGTAAAATTAAGTCAAACCCTTTTTAACTTTTACTGAGTGGCACATCTTAATATTTGTCACATAAGTGAGACATTACTCTTAAGAGAGAATACAAGTCTTATATTTTACGTTTTTTAATAACACCCATTAGTACGCCTAAATTATGTCAATATACAGATGGTAAACCATACCTAATAGAAATAGTTACCACCTAAAAATGTTCAAATATTTGAATGAAAATATGATTTGAAATGCATCACGTTTGCTCTTTCAACTTATTACATGGCCGGCAACATTTAAAATAAATAGAATGACACAAACTAATAAAATCCAACATATCGATATATTATCTATTTGTACACTCAAATTAGTCCTGGAAAATAAAGTAAACCCTTTTAACTTTTTTATGGAGGCACATCTTAATTTATCACAGATGTAAGAAGTACCCTACAAGAGAAACACATTCTGGTATATTCTACGTTTTTTTTAAGACCCATAGTACTTAATAAATGGGTCAAAAAACATGATATATGACAGTGACTATAAAAAAATTACCAAATATTTGAAATATTGGTATAAAAAATTGAATGATAAATAGAAAAATTGAATATACCGACACGTTATATCTCTTGTATTTTCCTCGGGGCAACGTTAAATTAAATAGGGCAGTAACAATACCCTTATTGAGAATCCACATTATCAGAATATATACCTTTTTTGTACGACTCAAAATAGGTCCTGAAATTTAAGTAAACGCTTCTAACTTTTATTTAGGTGCATCATTAAATTTGACCACAGGATGTAAAGTAGTAACCTACAAAAGAGAAACAACTGTCTGTATATCATACGTTTATTTTGTAGGACCCATAGTACGTCCTAAAATTATATCAAACTACATGATGTAAGAATTGTTTAGATGAAAGATAAACCTAAAATATTTACATAATACAGGTTACATTAACATGAAAGAAATATAGAATCAATTGTCGTCTATCCTCTTCTTTACTAGGCTGACAACAGTTTTTAATTTAATACAGAATGTACAAAGTGATATTATTGAAGATGATCCTAACATACAATGTATTATAGAATGTACGACTCAAATTAGGTCCTAAATTTAGTAAAACCTTTTACTTTTTACCTGATCACATGTTATTGACCTTTAGGGTTTAAACTATTAACACAAAGAAAAACACATGTCTTTATATACTACTTTTTTTGTGTAAACCCATAGTACGTCCTAAAGATTTGTCAAACGGCATGATGTAAGACAGTGACCTCTGAAAAGTACCTACTTATATTGGCAAAAATATTGATATCGTTCCATTGAAAATTGAAATATAGCCTCAACGTATGTAACTCTTATAACTGTTTAAACTGAGGGCACAGTTATTACATTAAAAAATGTACGGACATCACCTATTGAAGAGATCCAACATACAGAATATATTACCTTTTTGTACAAAGTAGGTCTTAAAATGAGTAAACCCTTTTAATCTTTAAAGAATTTATTATTTTTTTTAATTTGACCACAGATTGTAAGATAGTAACCTACAGAGAGAACAACATACTGTATCACGTTTTTTTAAACCCTACGTTAATTCTACTTTAAACACCCTCTGATATATGACTAAGCCACTGAAAAGTCCACTAATATGGGTCAACCGATTTGAAAGAAATATGAAAATTGCAATATAGCGTCAACGTTGTGACTCTTGTAACTTTTACTGAGCGGGCACAGTTCTTATAATTAATAGATGTACGCAGACCTATAAGAATTAAACATATCAGATTATACCTTTTAACGACTCAAAAGTAGTCTGTAAATATTAAAGAAACCTTTTAATTTTACTAGGTCCAACATATCTTTAAGTGATAATGATGAAGATATAACCTAACGAAAGGAATATTCTACTATTTTTTGCAAGACCCATATTACGTCCTAAATTTATGTCAAACTACATGAGTAAGACAGTGACCTACTGAAATAATACCCACCTTAAATATGGGTCAAATATGAAGAAAATAGGTATATAGCATCAACTTGTGACTGTAACTTTGTACTGGGCAACAGGTTTTAAAGTTATATAGAGGGTACGCATACTATAGAGATTAACATATCGATATATTACTTTTTTTTGCGACTCAAGTAAGTCCGAAAGTAATAAACCCTTTTACTTTTTACTTAAGGGAACAATCTTTAATTTGTCACAGAATGTAAGACAAACAGAAGAGAAACAACATCTGTATATACTACGTTTTTTTAACCATAGTACAACCTAAAATTTATATCAAACTACATGATGTAAGACAGTACCAACTGAAATATGAACCTAAATGGGGTCAAAATATTTAATGAAAAATATTAAAATGGAATTTATCAGGCAATCACGCTGGACTCTTGACTTTACCTGGGGCACAGGTTTTAAATTTAAATATAGAATGTACGACATGCTATGAAGATCAACATATCGCAATAGGGACCTACTGAAATACCACCTATAATGCATTCAAATATTTGAGAAAATTAAATTTAAACATAGCATACGTTGACTCTTTACTTTTTATCATTCTCTTGTGCTATCAGATTTATATTTTGTGTTGGATCTCTTTGGAAGGTCCAAATATCAGTATTTTTTAAACCATTCTTTGTACACTACAAAGTATCCTGAAAATGAGTACACTTTTAATTTTTACTGAGTGCAACAATTATTTAATATGACCTAAGATATAAGATAGTACCTACAGAAGATAACAACATGCCTTTATATTTACGTTTTTTTGTAAGACCATAGTACGTCCTAATTTATGGTTCACTATCATAGTAGTCATGCACTACTGAAAGACACCTGAATATGGCCGGTCAAATTGTTGAATGACCAAATATGGAAAATCAATATATATCAACTGACTCTATCTAACTTTTCTAACTGAGCGGGCAGCACATTCTATTTCATTCAAATTTTACCATATCTTCGTTTTATCTTCTTCACTAGATCCAGTCAATATGTATCCTGTACATAAATTAGGACAACTATGGGTTACAAAAAACGACAGATAGACTACAGACATGTGTTTCTTTTGTATACGTCTTAACTCCTTGTATAAATTAAGATTTTGCCCATCAAGAAAAAGTTAAAACTGTTTACTTAATTTTCAGGACCTGTTTTTTATCAAATCATACTATATCTGAATGTTTAATCTCTTCACTATTCACTATCGGACGCTATATTAAATTCTAGACACACTTGTGCCCCTCATTAACAAAGTTACAGATCATACTGATCTATATTTCAATTGTCTATGTTCATTCAAATATTTTGAAGCAATATTTACGTAGACTATTTCAGTATTCCCTGTCTTACATCAGTAGTTTGACATAAATTAGCAGAACTTATGGTCCTTCAAGAATAAAAAGCTTGATATCCCAAACATCACTTTTCCTTTCGATTTAACTATCTTACATTCTGGTCAAATATATAATTCTGCCCTCAGGGTAAAGTAAAAAGTTCTTACTTAATTTCTAGCCCTACTGATCGTACAAAAGTATAAATACGAATCTTGGATTCCTACAATAGGTCATGTCCGTACATTTTCTATAAATTTAGGAACTCATGCCCCTCCAGGTTAAAAGTAACAGGCAGTCTCAACTGATGCCTATACTCAGTTCATATTTTCAATTCATATATTTGTAGCTTTTTTTTTCATTTTAAGGTAGGTCACTGTCTTACCTCATGCCGTTTACATAGTAATTTGACCTTATATGTTCTCACAAATAAACGTATATTAAGACATGTGTTCTCTTTGGTAGCTTACTATTACACCCTGTGAACATAATATAAATGTTGCTAGGTAAAAATAACGTTTACTAAATTTAGGACTATTTGAGTCGTATTAAAAAATTGTAATTATCTGTATATTTGCATCTCTCAATTAGTTCACTGTCGTACATTTATGATTAAATTGTTTAAGATGTGCCCTCCAGTAAAAAGTTAAAGGTAACAACATGTTGTATCTATAGTGTCCAATTTTATATTTTCATTTCAATATTTGACCATTACGTACTTTCAGTAGACACGCACATAATCATCTATAAACAGTTTATCACCCACGGGTCAATCAAGTAATATCACACATTGGGAGAAGGTTTCCGATATGTGAATGCATTGATTTCAATGAACATTTGCCTCTCACGTAAAAAGTTAAAAAGGTTACCTAATTTTCAGGACCAATTTGACTATTAAAAAGTATATATATTTAATTAGTTGACTCTTTCAATAGTTCCACTGTCCGACAGCTATACTAAAATAATCCTTGGTTATCCAATTGTCACAATTCCCATATAGTCATTCTACAATTTCATATTCTTCGTCCTGACCACTTTTTTCATAACTTACCTTCAGATCACTGTCTTACATCAATGGATTAACATAAATTTAGACACTTTGGCTTACAAAACACATTTTCAAATATGGGTAAATGATGTTTGTGAGACCAGAGTAGATACGGATACCATTTAGATGGTGACATGTTGATTAAAATTGTCCCCTCAAAGTTCAGCAAATGTCAAAAAATATACGTCCGCGTAGCAAAACTTGATTAGTACAAAATGTATATATATTGATATTTGAATTCTAAATTCTGGTCACTGCCTTACATTCTATATTAAATTTAGAAACTTTTGCTGTCATAAACATTAACAATATCACAACTTGTCTAATTTCATTATATTTTCATCAATATTTAAGCTGAAGCATATTTAGGTTGTAACTTTGCAGTATCCTGTCACATCATGTAGTTACATAAATTTAGACCGACTAGGGTCTTACAAAAAAAACGAAACTATACAGAAGTGTGTTTCTCTTTTGTAGGTTAATATTTACAACTGGTGTTCAAATTAAAATGTTGGCCCTCAGGTAAAAAGTTAAAAGTTTATAATTTTAACTTTTTTTGAGTCGAATAAAAATGTAAGTATACTACTATTGTTGGATCTCTCAATATTCCACGTCGTACTTCATATATAATTAAAGACTGTGACCCCCAGGTAAAAAGTTACAAAGTATCGTATATTCCAATTTTCATATTTTATTCAAATTTTTGACCCAGATTATGAACTTTTTCGTATAAGTCACGTCGCCTACATCATTAGTATTGACAAAATTTTCACTGCTACTAGGTTTACAAAAAACGTAGAGAATATACAAATTGTTTCCTTCTTGTAGTTTACTGTCTAATCTGAGATCTAAATTAAGATTTCTGCCCTCAATGGTAAAAAGTTAAAGTGTTACTTAAATTCGACAATTTGAGTCGTCCTAAGTAATATATTTTGATATGTTGATCTCTTCAATAGGTCAGTCGTGCATTCTATATTAAATTTAAACTTTGACTTAAAGATTTCATAGCTATCACAACGGTGATGCTATTTCCAATTTCATTTCATTCAATTTCACCCATATTTAGTGTTGGTACTTTCTTCGAGTATCATGCCTTAGCTCCCATGTAGTTACAAAATTTAGACACGTACTATGTGTCTACAAAAAACTTAGGAATTAAAAACATAGTTGTTTCTCTTCGTACTGTACTATTTACTTTGTTCAAAATTAAACAATTGTTGACCTCATCTGTAAAAGTTAAAGGGGACTTTATCTCCTTTCAGGACCTACTTTAGTCGTACAAAAATTTAAAATATCTTCTGTTGGATACTCACATTGTCACTTTCTACCCATTTATATTAAATGTAAAACTGCTGTCCCAGTTAAAAGTTACATCACAAGTTTGATCTATAATTTGCATATTTCATTCAAAATATTTTGCCCATATTTATATTACTCTTTAAGTAATCGCTGTCTTACATATGTGTTTGACATTAACATTTAGACCGAACTATGTTCTACAAAAAACGCTAGAATACTGACATATGGTTTCCTCTCGAGTTTGTCTTACTTTGTGTGATTCAAATAAAGAGCTGCCTTCACAGGTAAAAAGTTAAAAGTGTTTACTTTAATTTTCAGCTCCTTTGATTCGATAAAATGTTTATATCTTATGGACTCTTCAATATCACATGTCATACTCTATATAATTAAACTGTTCCACCAGTAAAAACTTACAAGAGTCAAAACGTTGATGCATTTCAAATTTCATTTTCATTCAAATTTGACCCAGTATTTAGGTTGTCTTCAATAGGTCACTTTCTTACATCATGTAATTGACAAAAATTCTGGACGTACTATGGGTCTTAAAAAAAACCGTAGAATAGACGACATGTTGTTTCACTCTGTAGTTATCTATCTTACATCATGGGCAAATTAAAAAATTAGTTGCACGCACAGGTAAAAGTTTAAAAGTTTATTACTCATTTTCCAAGGACCTACTGAGTCCGTACAAAAATTAATAAATACTGTCCGTGTATCTCTCAATAGTCACTGTTATCTCATATATTAATATTTTAAACTGTGCCCTCAGGTTTAAGTTACAGATACAACGTGATGCTATATTTCATTTCATATTTTATCTCAAATATTTGAAGCCAATTTATTTGCGTAACTTTCAGTATGGCCCTGTCTACATTTCATTGTAGTTTGAACATAAATTTTACGACCTACTATGGCGTCTACAAAAAAACGTCATAGATTACAAATGTGATTCTCTTGAGGCTTACTACTTTACACCTGTGATCAAGTAAGATTGTTTAACCTCACTAGTAAAATTAAAAGGTTTTAATTAATTTAGGACATTTACTGAGTTCGTATAAAAATTCATAGTATAACTGATATTTGGATCTCTCAATATGTACTCGTCCTTCTATATTAATTTAAAGACTGTGCCCCCCAGGTAAAAATGTTTATGATGAATTCAATTTCACTTATTTTAATCAAAATATTTTGACCCTTATTTAAGTTCTTACTTTTTCATAGTGTCACTGCTTACATCATGTACGTTTGACATTAAATATTATAGTACTACTAGTTTACAAAAAAAAGTGAATATAAAGACATGTTGTTCTCTTCTGTAGTTACGTTTCTTAACTCTGAGATCAATTAAATTGTTGCCCTCAAGTAAACAAGCTTAAAAGGTTTACATAATTCCAGGACCATAACGTTGAGTCGTCCAAAAGGGGAATGATATTAGTATGTATCTCTTCAAGTAAAATAAAGCTTCTATATTCAAATTTTAAAAACTGATATGCCCCCAGGTAAAACAGTTACAAGAGTCACAACGTGAAACAGCGTTTTCACATTTCATTCAAAATATTTGAACCAATATTATTTGTACTTTCACAGTAGGTCACTGTTATATATCATGTGTTTGACATAAATTTTAGACGTACTAGGTTTACAAAAAAAACGATAGTAAATATAAGACATGTGTTTCATCTTCTGTGGTTACACTTTCTTGTCAAATTAAAATGTTGGCCCCTCAGTAAAAGTTAAAAGGTTCTACTCATTTTCAGCCTACTTTGACGTCGACAAAAATGTAAAAATATATTTTTGGATCTATTCAATTGGTCACTGTCAATCATTTTTTAATTTAAATTGAGAATTTGTTGGCACATTAGGTAACTTGTGACGTCACAAACGTTATCCGGTATTTCTAATTTCATACTTTGATTTGAACTTTTGTTTTCTGTTTTTGGTACTTTTTATTTGACTTCGTCTTACTTATTAGTTACAATAAACTTTTAGTGACGACTATGCTCTTAAAAAAAGTAGTAATATACTCAGTAAATTCTTAAAAGCGTGTCTGACTACTTTGTTGACAAATTAAACGATCGCTGCCTCTTCAAGTAAAAAGTAAAAAGGTTACTTAATTTCATGCCCTAATTGATTCGTTAAAATTTATTTGATATTGATCTGCAATGACGCACCGCAACATTCTATATCTAAATTTAAAAACCTGTTCGCCCCCCATGTAAAATTCAAGCTCAAACGTTGATGCTATATTCCAAAATCAATGACATTCAATATTTTGACTCATATTAGGTGTACTTTCACTAGATCACGTACTATCATTAGATTTGCACATATTTAGGAGCGTACTATGGGGCTCTTACAAAAAAACCGAATAATCATAACAGACCATGTTGTTACTCGCTGTAGGTTACTACTTTACACTCAAGCTGGTCACATAATAATGTTGGCACAACAGGTAAAAGTTAAAAGAGTTCTACTCATTCAGACATACTATTGAGTTACAAACAGTATAATACTGATACGTGGACTCTTTCAATAGTCACTGTCTTACATTCTATATTAAATAAAGAAACTGTGCCCTCAGTTAAAGATTACCACGTACAACTGGATTGCGTAATTTCAATTTTTCATTAATATTCTAGCAACTATTTGGACCCTTATTTCAGGACCTACTTTTCAGTAGGTCCTGTCTTACATCATGTAGTTTGACATAATTACTAGGACGTATGGGTCTTACAAAAAAAAGCGTAGAATATACAGACATGTGTTTCTCTCGTGGTACACTTCATTCTTTTGTCAAATTAAACAATGGTTGCCCTCAGGTACAAAAAAAGGTTTACTCAATCTTTCAATCCATTTGCGAGTACGAATAAAATTTAATATTACTCATATTGGATCCTTCAATAATCACTCGTATCATTCATATTAAATTTTAAAGGACTGTGCCCCCAGTAATAAAGTACAAGATCACAACGTTGTCTATATGTCAATTTTCATATATTCATTCTCCTCTGAAGCGTACTATTTCTAACCCTCTTATCAAATTAAGATGTCCCCTCAGGTAAAAATTTAAGTCTTTACTATTTAGACTATATGAGTCGTTACAAAATCCTGTAATATATACTAATTCATATCTCTCAATAGTCACTGGCTACTTTCTATATTAATTTAAAGACTTTGCCCGCAGTTAAAAGATAAAGATACAACGGATGCTATATTCCATTCATTTTCATTCAAAATTTTGACCCATATTAAGGTTTTTACTTTTCCCAACCCCAAAATAAACCTCATGTATTTACATAATTTTAGGACACTATGGGTCTTACAAAAAAAACGTAGAAGAAACGACATTGTTGTTTCTCTTCTGTAGACGTATTGTCTAATTCTGAGCATCAATTAAAGATAGTTGCCAAGTAAAATTTAAGGGGGGTTACTTAATTCAGGACCTAATTGAGTCGTACACAAAAAGGTATAATACTTATAGTGGATCTATATATATAATTACAACATCTATAAATTTTAAACGTTTTGTTAATAAAAAATACAAGAGTCACAACGTTGTGCTATATTCCCAATTCATATTTTCTTCAAATTTTACCAATTTTGTACTTTTAATAGGTCACTTCTTACATTCATTATTATCATAAATTTGTAGAGTACTAGGCGTCTTACAAAAAAAAAACGTAAATTACAGACAATATGTTTCTCTTCTGTACGGTTCTATCTTTGATTCTTGGCAAATTAAAAAATGTGCCCTCAGGTAAAAATTAAAAGGTTACTCAATTTTAGGACCTTTTTGATCGTATAAAAATGTAATATACTATATGTATCTCATTCATATAGGTCTCTTGTCTTACTACGATATTATAATTTAAAGACTGTTTGCCCCCCAAAAATCTACAAGAGTCACAACGTTAATGCTTGTAAATATATTTTCATCTCAAATAATGTTGACCCATATTAGGTTATTTACTTTCAGTTAATCGCTGTCTTACTCATGTATTGCATCTAATTTTTGACAACCTATGGTTTACAAGAAAACGCATTAACATATACAACATTGTTCTTCTTAGTGTACTGTTTCACTTGGTTGATTTCAAAATTTAAAATTGTCCTCTCAAGTAAAAAGTTAAAGGGTTTATCTTATTTTCACGACCTAATTACATTGTACAAAATGGTAATATACTTATGATGTTATATCGTTCAAGTAGTTCCACTGTCGTTACATTCTTATTAATTTAAAGACTGTTCCCCTCAGGTGAAAAGTTACAATAATCAACGTATTCTATATTCCATTTCATTTTTTCATTTCAAATATTTCGCCCATAACTTTAGGTTGTTACTTTCAGCAGGTGGCACTTCATACATATGTGTCTTACATACAATTGGAGTGTTGATGTTCAAATAAGAGACATTACGAATTAACAGACATGATGTTACTCTTCTGTAGCTGTACTGTCTTAATTCCTACCCAACCCAAATCTCCCTCAATAAAAATTAAAAGGGTTACTTAATTTTCAGACCTAATTGCAGTGTACAAAAAAGTTAATCTAACTATATGTTGGATTCTTCAACAGGTCACTGTCTTACTATTTCATAATATTAAATTTAAAACCGCGTCGCCATGTTAGAAATTTTACAAACGTTCAGTATTGTTAATTATTTGATATTTTCACTATTTCATTCATATCATTGACCAATTTCGTTGTACTTTCAAGCTAACGGCACTGTGCTTCTACATCATACATTGACATATAATTTTAGGAATACTATGGGGGGGGGCTCTTACAAAAAAAACGACACTACTACAACTACGTTCTTTTGTAGACCGTATCTGGTCTTATAATTTGAGACAAATTAAGATTGTTGCCCCTCAAGTAAAAAGCTTAAAGGGTTTCTTTTATTTTTTCAGACCTAATTTGAGTCGTACAATTATTATTATCTTATAAATAAAATATTGAGTATTCTTCAATCTATAACGGTTCACATTTGTCATCATTATTGATAAAATTCTAAAAAATCGTTTTCATTTGACACACCGCAGGGTTATCAAACAAATAACAGAAGAACAGAGAACTTGTATGGAATATACAGTATTTTCATATATGTTGTCTTTAAAAATTATTCGTATTTCTCTTCAATTAAATTTTTAATATTTGTTTTTACTATTACTCAGAAATATTTAATTTAGTTGAAAAGGTATGCTTTAGTTAGTAATAAAAATCCACTTGGTCTAACCTGAAAATTAACCGCTTTTTCTTAACATATTGTTATCATTGA
>JABUQX010076801.1:0-10351 GCA_015478945.1 Trachelipus rathkii | reverse complement strand
GTTGTACTTCGTTCCAGTTGGAAGGTGGGTGTTTTAACCGTTTTCGCATTTATCGTGAAACGCGCGTTTTCATTATACACTTCATATACAGTATATATATATATATATATATATATATATATATATATATATATATATATATATATATATATATATATATATATATATATATATATATATATATATATATATATATATATATATATGTATATATATATATATGCATATATATATATATATATATATATATATATATATATATATATATATATATATATATATATATATATATATATATATATATATATATATATATATATATATATATATATAAATATATATATATATATATATTTATATATATATATATATATATATATATATATATATATATATATATATATATATATATATATATATATATATATATATGCATATATATATATATATATATATATATATGTCTGTGTGTAGTATGTTGTGTGTGTGTTTGCTTGTTTGTTGAATAATAAATTATTATGTTATTAAACTTGAGATCCTAAAATTACCAATAACTCGTTAAGAACACTCGTAACACCAGTGTATCCATGTCCGTTGATTTCTCGAAGATAATCTGCACAATTTGTTTCTTGAAAAATAATATAAATTTTATGAGAAAATTATATTTAAATAAAGTAAAACATAAACTGATTATAAATTTTATGAATGTAAATTTATTATTATTATTATTATTATTATTATTATTATTATTATTATTATTATTATTATTATTATTATTATTATTATTATTATTATTATTATTAAAAAGAGAAGAGAGAGAGAGAGAGAGAGAGAGAGAGAGAGAGAGAGAGAGAGAAGAAATAACAATAACCCTTTAAATTTTTAAGTCTTACTGGCCATCTCGGCAAAGATTAGAAGAAAAAAATGATTTCAAATGCATGATTTTAAATAGGAAAAAAAAAGAGAGGAAAATAGTTTAGATTAAAGGAATTAGTTACCTTAAAAATTAGAGGATTGAGAGAGGTCGCTATATTTAGCCACAAATTCAATGAACTCTTGGAAAAAGGAAAAAGGAAAACCAAGTTGAAGAGAAGAAGAGATTCAGTTTACCAGTGCAAAGTGCAAGTTTTGAAACAAAAGTTTTGAGGACTACCTGAAGGACATCATCAGGAAGATAAGCTTGGATAGTATTATTCTCAGAGAGAAAGTAAAATATTAAATAAAAATGAGCTGGGGAGAACTGTATATGATGAGTAGCATTAGAATAGTCTAAAATTTAACTTTGGACAATTGTATGAGTCAAAAATGTTACTTTAAAAGGTGAAGCAATATAACTGAGAATGAGCCTTATGAAGCAATAAAGGAAAGTGAAGAGGCAGATTTAAAGTTAGCATTTCTAGCAAATTGTCTTAAAAAGCTGGCAAGAATTGATCAGAAATAATTTTGCATTTTCTGCTGAGAAAAGTATTTGGCATAACCCTATTTGCATGATTCTTGGATGAAATAGTATAAAATGCAATAAATATTACTTGTTCGAAAACTACTGTAATTTCTAAAGATGGCTTCCTTGAAGTTTACACCTTAAGGAGAAGCAGAGGTAATTTAAAAGGGCTTTAAAAATACGCTCTATCTATGTATATGAAAGGTTATGGACAATATATATATATATATAATAGCATCTAGGGCTGAAATGAAATTATGTCATTAAGCTTTGCTGAACTCGCAATTCCAACTTTATAAGCTTCAAATTAAAGCATATTCTTCTGTGGAATAAATTAACAGAATACTTTAGATCAAACAATATTCCCAAAAGAACATCTAAATTTAAGAGAAAGAAGAGAGAGTAACAAGAAGAAAGAGACCGACAAGAAGATATCTGCGAGAGAGAGAAAGAACAGAGAGTAAGAATGAGAAGAGAGATGAAGAGAGATGAGTGAGAGATTAACTACAGACTCGAGTCAACAGAGAGAGTATGAATCCGAAGAAGAAGAAAGAAGAGAGAAAGAAGAGACGAGAGAAGAGAAGAGAAAAGGAAAAGAGAGAGACTAGAAGAGAGATTAGAGAGAGAAGAGACAGAACGCCAAAATGAGAACGATGATGAGAATCATGACGAGACAGAGATACCGAATGAGAGATGAGAGACCCCACTTGCATAGACAGAGAAAAAATGAGATAGTAAAGTAAGAGTAGAGATATAGGAATAGGATCGAATTGATATAGAGAGATAGAGAGAGAAAGAGTAGAATTAAGATATTATGAGAGAGAGAGATATAGTAGGATAGAAGAAATAGATGAGATGAATGACATAGTAATATACACACTATCAGAAGATAAGATAAGATGAAGAGAGAGAGAATATAGTAAGATGATGATTGAGAGTAGAGAGAGATGAGATAGAGAGAGAATGATAAGAGTAATATAGATATTATATATATAATAGATTTTATGAAGGATGAGGATTAGATTGACAGTCATGGAAGTAGAAGATATTATAGTTAGAGAAGATAGAGAAAGAAGATATTTTGATATACAGGTATTTATTGATCGTGAGATAATATTTCTTTTTTATAAAGAATAGAGTAAGAAGGATAAGAGATTCGTGACCGAGAAGATGTAGATCGCAAGAGAGACCGAGGCACGCGAGTAGATGATGAGAAGAGAAGAACAGAGAGAGAGAAGCATACGTGACGAAGGATTGAGAGTAGGGCCACGAAGACAGAAGAGAGACGAAAGAAAAGGGAAAATGAGTCACTTTATAAATTATAACCTTGGCAAGTTCAAGATGACGACGGTAAGACGACCAGCGCAACTTATTATTAAAAATGTAATAATGTTCAAGGTACCCCAATTTAAAACCTGAAAATGGTATTCCTGTCCCTTTTGCGCTTGTGAAGCAAACTCCATAAAAAAATACTGATCAATATTCCCACCCACGTGAGCGCCACACGATTCTATTCAAAAAAATCGAAGGCTTTTCAAATCACTCCCAGCCATCTAAACTACAACAAGACACACAAGCAAATACTGCGCAGATTTCGATCGCCTTTTCATTTCTTCTTTTCTTTTCTCTACTAACTATACAAGAGCATATAAAATATCCCTGAACCCCGCGGTAAGGCCCCTCTCCCCACGACTGCCCTACCAGCTTCGCTTCAGACTGCTATATCCCCAAGATTAATCTCTTTCGTAATACCAAACTCCCATACGGACCACAGACCCAACCCAGTTTCGCGCAGAGTATGAAATTGCTCAAGCATGCATCTCCACAATAAAAAGAATCAATTCAAAATCTCAAGCATACCTGTCATACCAACCTCACAAATAAAATGACTCCAAAGCAACAATGTATATGTATATATATATATTATAATATATATATATAATGATTATAATACCCGTATAAATTTATGTAATAAAACAATTTGAGGAAACTTAGATATATATATATATATATAATTAATTATATATATAGGTTTATTTATATATATATACCCAATATAAAAAAACCAAAGAAAAATAATTAAAATATAAAATAGATAACTATGCGTATATGCTATTGGATGAGTTCAATTTGAAGTTGAACTAAGCCCCTGACGATCGTCACAATCGCCGGCCATACTAAAAGAGCTATCGCAGGTCGACACAAGAGTTCCAGACGCACTCCTACTGAGATAAGACAACATGTAAACTTGAGAGTAACGTTATACCTCCCGATATAGTAGCAGAAAGCCTCAGGTCTAATCCAGAGATCTAAAGAAAATAGAGACTAATAGTTATTAATATAAAGAAGTCGGAGCTTAAGAAATTATTGTAATTAGTTTGTATAATCTCTCCAATTTCTCTGCGGATCGGTGTAGGCCATGCCTGGTATCCACTTGTCCGAAGAAGGAGGAATACGGTATCAGAATTAAACCATAGCCCTTCGCCTCGTCGAAGGTAGATCCTCAAGTCGTCAAAATCTTACCATTGTGCCATTATTACCTAACTTACATCCACAAAATTCACTTAATTTATTTTCCCATTATATTCTTTCGTCATATTAATTTATCAATCGAGTTACATGGGGGGGGATAGTAATGAACCCAATTTATATTATATTAAATATTATCATATATTTTAATTATTATTTTATATATTATTATATTATTTTAAAATTTCAATTTCATTATTCAATTTTTTTTTAATAAGTAATTTAAATTTATACCTACGTTAATAGTTAACCGTATATATAATGATTATTATTTTAAAATTATACCAAATCCTATATTATATATTATATTAATATATATATAACACGAACAATAATACAAATATACAATTATATTTTATATAATTATATAGAATCATAATATATATATTATATATATATTATATATAATTATATTTATATTTAATTATATATACTACTCCAATATGTATTATACGGCAACTGCTAATATGAAATAGACAACTACGTGTCACGTATTCTATATTTAGAATTATAACAACGTATAAGTAAAAAAGAAACTGACCAATATGTAAAGCATAAGTAATCAATGTAGTTCTACTGATTGAACTCTCTATAAAATTAAATGAAAAAAAGCATACATGTGGTAGCATGAGGGCTTTGTACATTTTGAGCGATAAGAGCCACACTCTTTCCCTTTTAGTAAATCACATTATTATATTATAATAATAAGCCGCCATAACTCAATCGGTTTGAGGGTCTCTAACTAACACCAACAAAGATTCTGGTAATAAGGACTAGATAAAGATACTCTGATGAAATATATATGAATACACAAAAGTACAGCATAGAGGTCTCATATATCTGAGCCCACCCTCATAAATCAATATAGAACAAACACCTTAAGCAGCTAGATGTGGTCGTACCACTCTAAAACCCAAATCAACGTTAATGTCTAAACTTAAATAATTGGAAGATCGCCTAAAAGATACATTATAGATGTAACATCGGAATTGAGATAACACAAGAGAAAGTTAAAAAAAGACAAGGGAAAATGAAAAAATTAAAAAACAAAGCATTAGACTCGGCAGTGTGAAAACCAAACTTCCAAAATCCATTTCTCATAACTATTTACTAGTACACGCTTCAACTATGGTAGTCTCACTAAACACATAAATTATACTAGATATTCATTTCTAATAGAGTAAGAGTACGTAACCCAACAAGAAACAACAATATGAAGAAGATAGCCTTGATACTTCAAAACTCTGTCAAATAGTAACTAAATCCATCGATACCAGTGGTATAACCCCATCTTTGATTACATAAATGAGAAACGCATAAATTATCGAAGAAAAGAAATATAAATCGTTAAATATAATGTCTCGAAATTAAATATTTTAAAATCACTGGAATAAAAAAAGTTATGTTATATATGTCCTACAATAATTCATATTAAAAAAATATAAGTTATTTAGTATATCTCCTATATAATTACATATTTAAAGCATATTTATTAACTGCATATTATATAAGTCATTTGCTATGTGAAATCTTTATATATAAAACTTATGATAATTGTGAATAGGAAATTAATTATTAATATTTATTATACAGATAATTATATATCTACGTAATATCCTAGTGTGAGTTTACGGGAGCGAAAGCCCATCATCTACATTAAAGAAATAAACGTTATAGAAAAGAATATAACCACATTATAACCACTAATAATTAAATATAAATATCATAACTCTTAAATTTCTAGCCCAACAAATAAAAATTCATTATAAAAATAAATTAATTAATTACAAAGAATTAAACTCAAATTTACAGGGTCCTATTAACTACATTAATTAAGGTTCATAATGGATTCTTTAGATACATTAAAGATAAAATCTAACCCAACTGCTTCACTCCCTCCCTGAAGCACCTGCACATCTATGAACTAATATATAGATAGTCCTACATCCTATTGGGATAACAAATATTACCGCTACATATAAAGAACACCAGAATATCTGACAAAATGTTATAAGTGTCACAGGTAATAATAACCGTGGTCAACAAAGTCAAACCTCTCATAAAAGCACAATAATACACAGAGCCAAATGATGCGAAATTGAGCGCGTTTCAACTTCCCCCTTCTCTACAAAAGTAACATAATATGCTCGCTTGATAGCGTGAGCGTCATAACGTGTACTCTCTGTCCACACTTGTATGATATAGAGAGAAGAACGCAATGACTTCATAATGTCACGCTCGAAAGAAAACATACCAACTGACGGTTCGAAAGGCAAGACAATATATCAATGACATGCTGGATTAATAGCCAATTTGACCACACCACTATCTAAATAGTATTCATCTCCTCATAGAACAATTAACATCATTGAGAACATTAGAATACGCACCCTATAACTAGCTCGGAGAGTATAATTGTATAAGGCAAGCAAATTGACATGGCCTTTCGAGATAAAACGTACCCTCTACCTATCAAGATACGGAAATTGCCAGTCATGTAGTTCTTAATGTAACCGAAACATTTATCAAGAGTGTGTAGCTACAGAACGCAGCACATACAATAGAAAGAAAACGACCGAACAAATAAGTGAGAAACCATTTCGAAAACTGTACTGAGAGCTTTAGCTGTAATAGGGCCTTTGACCTCGTTTGTTCTCCCCTGATATAAACCACCGACAGTAACATCGCGAGGCTCGATATATTAAACACGCAGTATCGAAGACATATAGTGTCAAAAATGGGAGGGTTACTTAACCCCAATACCAGAACACGCAACAAAGAAGCCTTATTTAAAGACCCGAAAAATACTTAAATCCATGCGGTGAGTAGTAGCTCTCCTTCCGCTAGTGACTCCACCAGGAAAATAAACGCAGTAAAAGATTATGTCATCATAGACGCCCTCTCTCTATATACACAAGAAGATTCTACGATGGGTTTATATACATGTTACTTAACTTTTTGAATCGGCTACGATATTATATTACTTTTATAAGTTTCAAACTCTTCACCCCTTAAGGCTAGTGGTGATCATTCTAATACCCTCACTCATAGTCAACTGAACACTCCTTTAATATTGAGGAGGGTTTATAAGGCATCAGTATCTTATATGATATATGTATTCAGGCAAATACGCGCCAGCGAGATCCGTTATATTATATATTATACCTACGTGTGATAACTATTTAAAAGAATGCCTGACTTAGCTAATATTTACGGATACGGTATGCGTTAATTCACAAGAATACTATTATATTTTTAAAAATATAGTTATGGTGAGATGGCGACATGCTTATATTAGAGGATCATTCGTAAAGTGCGTTAGTCTTAGGCATTTCCTATTGATATTATTCCACGTTAGCTAGAGTATACTAAATATATAGACCGGTAACGCATATATTTATTTTATCTGATATTAATTAGTTTGCTCTAAATCATCCTTAAACCTACCTTATCATTATAGGTAGTAAATATTAAATTATTATAATATAAATCATTTTTAGTGATCTATCTCCCAAAATGAATGAATCATAGGTAAACATAGCAAAAAGAGACTAAAGCAACTTATGAATGCGATCTCTGTATAATCTATGACGTAGAGAAAAGATATGAGCAGACATAAAGATGCGAATAGTGGTTAAGGAGCATACAAGGAAAGTAGACGACCGTGCTCATTCTCCACGATGTTAGCCCCTGCCTAGATACGTGATAAGCCAGAATACTCAGGGTCCGTAGGCGCTAACCTCCTATATTTTAATTAGAACCAAGCAATCAATGGATATGACTGCAGCTATGCCGAGAAACTCTCAGGAATTGGTGCGTTTATTACCTTACAAATGGTCAAAATGAACAAGCAACACGCACACAAATACGCAACAGAAACTCTACAAAAGAAACTACCACTCTTAATATAAAAGATTCCTAGTCAGCTGCGTAAAGAAGATCGAAGACTCATAAACCAAGATATATATCAATTCCGACACATGCAGATATAACAGAGCTTACTTTATGACATTAAAAACCCAAAAAATATAAAAAGAACAAAGCAACTATAATAACAAATTCTATTCAGATTTTATTCTTGCAGTAACATACCCAATATAAAACAGGGAAACTAGGGTCACGAGACCCCATATAAAAAACAAGAAAAAAAACCATGAAGGTGAAAAAGAGAGAGACGAAGCAGTCTGGGGGAGGAGTCACCGGGGGCTCGAACTTCACTACTTATAATATGAAACCCACCTCAAGTGGGTGAGGTGACAAATAACGCCCATCATAGGGGAAGAGACTGAAGGATGCGCGCACTCTCTGTACAAATAAATTTACTGTTAAGACACCCTCTTAGCATTTATATCTCTATTAAAAGCACAAAGCAGTAACATTCACATATGCATTTTTACTAATTTTAATAAGATAACCCTGAAAATACGTAGTAAATCAATATCGTATTATAGTTAAGGTCAGAGTTGTCTCACTACTTTATAAAAATTATACATATATATATTAATATACAGATATTTATATATATAATATAATTATTATTAAATATATATATTTATATATATATATATATATATATAAATATATATATAAATATAATTTATATATATTATTAATATATACTATATTATATAATATATATATATATATATAATATATATATATTATTTAATTTATATTATAATTATATCTTCCCAATGGTACTATTACTAAAGCTAGCGTATAATTATAAGAACAGCTACTAGTTCAAGTGATAACAACGTATAATAAAAAAAAAACTCTTACTACTGTAATAGATTAAAAATTACTAAAACTATAATATATATATATATATTATTATATATAATTACTATTTTATATTATATATATATAATATAATATATTATATAATATATATATATATAGGACAAAGCTCTACCTATTGACCTTTTGATCTAAAGCAAATTTTTAAATTTATAACTTATTCAGGGTTCACACTACAAATTTTTGAATTTGATTTCCCTGACTTTCCCCTGACCCAAATCTGAACAAATTATTCCACTGAACCAAGACGTGTCGTTATTTTTGGTATAATAAAATATCTATTAATTATTTATTGCAGCACCTTATTTTATTATTGCATACATTAAATTATTGAAACTTCTTAGAAATTGTTCATCATCAGGGATTTTTTTGGGAATTTTTTAAAAATATTTTTTTTTTTAGTAATCAGCCTATACTTTACCCATAGCCGTCCAAAGCAGAAGATTTTATATTTGTTTCCAAAGAAAACAGTTTTATTATACAAAAAGAAAATAATCTATCAAAGCTTACATTAATTAGCCTAGCTGAATTAGCGATCCACTGTTAATCACAAAATTCTAAATGGGGAGATTAGAGTACAACCTTTTCTCCAAGCATTTCGTAATTATTGACTTTTATAGCGGTCTTTCTGTTAAAGCCTTCAGTGTTAACATCTTTCTCTGGCTCTTCAAGTGTATTGATCTGTATGGATAATATTCCTTTTTTCACCTTTTTATTCTCTTCTTTTCTTTTCTGTTTTGACTCTTTGAGATGTCACATAACAACATTCATATCTCTATGGGCAGCTTCTTTACATTTGTCACATTTTTTGAGTCGATAGTGAACTTTATGATACTTTCATGAGATCTTATAGCATTGTCACCGTTCTTTGAGAAATCAGACTATGTTCTTTAGATTCTCCACCTAAAATTGCTTAATTTATAGAAACCCTCCTCCACTGTCGCATTTCCATGCGAAAAAATATGTCTCCTATTTTAATAATTTGCCACAATTCCGCATAACATTGATTTTTCTCAGGTGCTATAGAAGAAAAAAAACTTCAATCAAGTCTCTTAGAAGGACATTCACCATCCAAAAATATTTGAATTTTAATTCAGGGTAGAATGAGCTTCACTGCAAAGTAGAGTATAGTGCTTTTCTTTCTCAGGCAACAGAATCTTGATTCGGTTTTTGTTTGTACGCTAGTTCAACCAATAAAATCAAATCTTTGACGTCCACAGAAAATGATTTGCTAACAATATTACTTAGGATTCCAATGATGAAAGCATTGGACAGGCTTGTACTTCAGAGGAAATCTTTCTAATATCTTTTCTGTCATTTTTGATCAGCACAGTCTGGCATTCAAATTTGTCATGTAAATCTAATGCAAAAAGCTTAATTGTTGGTTGTAGCAGGCATTGTTTTACTGGACTTAAGAAATCTTTCCCTAATATTTAAGTACAGAGACATTGTAAATCTGTGAACAGAAATGAACCAAGGATAAGAGGTTCAACGTCCAACCACTGGTCGTAAAGTTAGTTTTTTTGTTTGAACAAAAAAAGGTTTTCATTTTATAATAAATAATAAATACCTTTAACTGCA
>JABUQX010076800.1:5000-10467 GCA_015478945.1 Trachelipus rathkii | reverse complement strand
CTTTTATTTAAAGGGATTTTCTAGTAAGATTATTCTCTTCAAACTGTTACCATTGGTGTTTGAAAGGTTAGGCCGGTTGCTCTGAACCGATGGTTTTCCCTGTCGCGCCGGTCCAAGAAAAGAAAGGGGAGGGGGTGTCGACAGCCCCAAAAACGCAGGGAAAAGGATCTTTTTTTAGAGGTTGAAATTTGCGTTGATGATAGAAGAGGAAATAGAATTGATAAATAGAGTAATGAGAGTTTATGTGACGGTAAGGCACATGAGTTCGGAGCTGGAGCCTGGAGCCGGACGGTTTGTGAATTGCCTGGAAGCCAGACTGGAATTTTCGGCTCCAGCTGTTTCTATTGAGTCTCCAATGATGTTGGTTATATATGTTTCAAAGGACATAGATTCCGAATTTGGGGTTTCATAACCCCAAAATGAGTTTGAGCTCCCTCTTTAGAAGGAAAAAAAGAAAGAAAAAAGCAATAGAGCAAGACAAGGAGGAGGAGGAGGAAGAAGAAGAAGGAGGAGGAGGAAGAAAAAGAAGAAGAAGAAGAAAGAAGAAGAAGACAGAAAAGAGAAGAAGAAGAAAAGAGAAGAAGAAAAGATAGAAGAAGGAGGAAGAGAAGAAGAAGGAGGGAGGAGGAGGAGGAGGAGGGAGGAGGAAGGAGAAAGTGAAGAAGAAGAAGTAAGATAAGAAGAAGGAAAGAATAAGAAGAAGAAGAATGAGGAGATAAGCGTGGAGGAGAAGAAGAAGAAGAAGAGAAAAGGAGAAGAAGGAAAAGAAAAAAAAAGGAGGAGGAAGAAGAAGAAGAAGAAGAAGAAGGAAGAAGAAGAAGAAGAAAGAAGAAGAAGAAAAAGAGAAAGAAGAGGAAGGAGAAAGAAGAATGAGAAAGAAGAAGAATATGTTAGTTAGAGGTCGTATTTACACACAGTCTTACATTTATTTTTTCAAACTGAGACATTTTTTTATAGAAAAGCTGTTCCATTACCAAAGTTAAAGTTAAAGTTATAGATAAAGTTTAAGTTAAAGTTAAATTTTCATGTCGAAGGATAAGATTTAAATTTTTCATGTATTAAATACAAAATGGTTTTTTTTATTTTTGTAAAAATAACATGCCTTTTGATGGAAAAACACATTTCTTGTTTTCGAAAAACATTTTGTTTTTTTATGAAAAATATTTTTATTTTATGGAAAAAACATTTTTTAAAACAGCATTGTTTCTGAGAAAAAAAGTGTTCAAATTTCCAACGAAAACATGTTTTAGGACCATTAAAGCAATGAAAGGAGTAAAACACTACAGCAAACAGCCCCCAAAGGGGTTCCCCACCCACACCCTCACATCCTCGTGTTTTACCGGTTTTACTGCTGTTACCAGCTTATTATTAATAAAAATATTATATATATCCCTCATTTTTTACTTTTACAAACTTAACACAACATTAATAATCAATGAGTAAGGCGTGAGTTTTTAAACAAGATTTTAAAAAATAATTTTTACTGAAAAAATGAATCATTATTTTAAATATAAAGACTATATATATATATATTATATATATATATATATATATATATATATTATATATATATATATATATATATAAATATTATATATATATATATATATATATAATATATATATATATATATGTTATTAACACGAGATATACAATGTTGTTTACATACAGATATTTTTAAAATATTACAGACACAAGTTAAAATATATATATATATATATATATATATATAATATATATATATATATATATATATAATATATATATATAATATAATATATATATAATATAATATATATATATAATATATATATATATATATTATATTATATATAATTATATATTACATACATACATACATATTATATATATATATATATTATATAATATATATATAATATATATATATATATATAATATATATACTATCATATATATATATATATATATATATATATATGATATTATAATATATATATAATAATATTATACATTGGCAGAAGACATGGGGGTTAAGTTGAACTGTGCATTCTTCTATATTGTCTCCAAAGCTGCCTATCCTTTTGAGTAAACATATGCAATAAATATCTCGAGATGCACCAACCCATTCTTCAGCATATTCAGGCTCTATAGATGCATCTCTCATGCAAAGAGAAGTAAAATGTATATCAACATTAGTTGTCGTTAGCAAGCTGCTATACATTCTATTATAAGGTATTCCCCATACTTCAGTGTAAATTTTATAAAACAAGCCATATGCTAGATGTATTAATTCGTCAAGTATGTCGACATTGTCAAGATGCCTTAATATTTCTTCTTTTATTTTTCAACAATGATTGAATATTCTTCATAGCGAATGTAAACAGAACCCTATTTTTGTACGTATGAATGTGTTAACTGAGTAAGGTTTCCAGTAATTACGTACATCAAATACTTTTAACCACTATCGCAAGTATGAGAAAAACAACATCTATTCTATTAATACCCCTCTCTCGCCTTCGTTTCTATGGATATTCACTATGACTCGAGATCAGATATTCACAAAATTTAAAAACTCAAAGGCCTTTTTGTTTACCATTCTTCCCAACGGTATCAATAATACGGAGGAATTCTTCAAACAGAAATGAACAAAGGTGTATCATGTACACCTACCGTAGGAATACAGCAATGTAACGATTCACCATTTAGGTTTACGAAAAAATATAAAAGATACAAGCTTCGGGAATAACAAAGGTCCTCGTAAATATATCGTTAACAAGTTTGGGAGTGTGAAGAGAAGCCATGGTGTTAGTTCAGTTTGAAATATCGTACTGAAGAAACTTTGTATATAAAACAGTCTCAAATCTATAGATAATATATTTCAACCAATCATAAGAAAGTAAACAAGATTACAACATAACCTCCTTATCAGCTCAGAAAGTAAATATAATCACGCCTTACATCGACAGCGACAAACATGTTTACAGAAGGATTAGGCATATACAAACAACCTGATAATATATTATACCAAAGGAGGTCATATATTATAAATAACAATGTAGGAAATACGGATAATATATATATATATATATATATATATATTATATTATTAATATATATAGATATATAATATATTATATATAATATAATATATTATATATATATACTATTATATCTATATATATAATATTATATATATATATATAATATTTAATTATATATATTATATATATATATATATAAAGTTTTTATGATTAAAACTAACGAACACCCTAGAGTACACCCACATAGATATCAGGAGTCGGATCTCTCGGCCTCTAGGGGACGACGGGGGGGGGGGAATTCGTCCCCCCTCTGTCCCCCATCGATTCGAGCTCCCTAAAAATTGAAGTTCAAGGAAACATATATTTCCATTAGGGGGCTCGAGCCGATGGGGGACAGAGGGGTGAGACGAAGTCCCCCTTCCGTCGTCCAACCTAGAAGCCGAGAGGACCCCGCACTCCTAATATTTATGCGGTCTTTCTTAGGTGTTCGTTAGTATTAAATTCAATAAAGCGACTTTATATAATATATTATATATATATATATATAAATATATATATTATATATATATATTATATAATTATATATTATATATAATATATATATATATATATAAGTATTATATATATATATATATTCGTTTGTATTCGGATAAAAATTTCGAAAGAAAATGTGTCCTGTGCTACACCTTTAATATATATATATATATATATAATTCATTTCTGCCCCTATATATTATATATATATATATATATATATATATATATATATAATATATATATATATATATATATTATATATACTATATTATTATATATTATATATATATATATATATATATATATATTATATAATATATATATTAATATACATCATTTCTGCCCCTGACCCACCTTATTGGAGGGGCCACACCGCCTCCAGAAAGCCGGCCACTGCTCTTGGGCGATTCCACAGGTCGAGAAGGGAAGTTACAGCAAAGGTGGTACGGGGGGCGTCGAGGGCAGGGCACTCAGAAGGAAGTGCTCCATTGTGTCCTGTGGGATATGCGACATCTTGTGCAGATGGGGAAACTTACATTGTCAAGTTTGAATCTGAATTTGTATTGCATAAGCTTTTGGGTGGTGACCCGATCTGCTCCGGGCGAGGTCTTAATTTGGTCTCTTCTGGACAGTGATTCTTCTGTGGGGGAGATGTTTGGGGGTTTAGTAAATTTTTATTGGGGCGGTTTTGTAGATATGTGTTAGTTATTGTGGTATGGAATGTGAGTGTGCAAGAGCCCTGTTTGGGTGTGAGTGGGAATATGTTGTTGTAGATGTCATATATACAGTTTAGCTGGTGAGGATGGGGGGGGGATTTAAGTCTATGTCGGGGGGGGGGTTGGAGAGTATTTGGTGGCATGGATGGGTTGGATTGAGTGTTTTCTGGAAAAAATTGTGTCTCCTACCATCTTCCAAGTGGGTAGGGATGGGAAGAATATGTGTTCTCGTCGTGTAAATGCTGGATGGGGGTTGTTTTTAGTACATCCGGTGATTATTCTAAGGGCGGTGTTTTGTGTTATTTGTAATTTGTTTAAGTTGGATTTGATAGTGCTGGGAACCATGCGGGGGAGCCATAGTTTATATTTGTTTCTGAGGAGTTGTTTGTAAGGTTGTGGTAAGGGTGTGTTTTCTGTCGCTGAAGTTGTGTTGGGAGAGGGTTCGGAGGGTGTTTAATTTCCGTTGGGTTGAAGAAGTAATTTGGGGTGGGGGGGGGGGGGGAGAAAGTCATATGTGTGTCTTAAGTGAGTCCTAATATTTTTGGGGTTTTATTTAGGGGGAGGGGGTTGTTGTTCAGGTAAACTATTGGATGGAATGTGGATTGGTGGTGGTCTGTGGTTAGGAGTGTGATGGAGGATTTAAGGTGGGAAGCTGTCATTCTATTGGTGATTAACCAAATTTCTAATAATTGTACGTATTCTTGGGTGTGTGTTGGGTGGCTTTATTTACAAGTGGATGTTGGGATAATGAGACTGATGTCGTCTGCGTAAATAATTAGTTTTGGTGGATTGGTTGGTTGGGGTGGGCATATCTGTCTGTGAAGAGATGAAGAGGATGGAGAGAGTAATTGGCGCCCTGTGGTATCGCCGTTTTGTAGTTTGAATTGGAGTGTGAGAGGAGGTGTTTTTATGGAGACTTGGAGTATCGATTTGGTGAGGAAGTTTGAGAGCCATTTTTTATCGTTGTTTTCTAGGGGGATTGAAGGATTTTTTTTTGTATAAGGATATATGTGGGACAGTGTCAAAGGCTTTGTTAATTTCGATGGCTGTAAGTATGGATCTGTGTGGGTATGGGGATTGGTTGAAGCCATTTATTATATGTTGGGTGAGGGAAGTGAGGGCTGTTGTTGTTGAATAATTGCTTTTTAAATCCGTGTTGGAATTTTGGGAGGGTGATGTGTGGGGGATATT
>JABUQX010076799.1:0-20365 GCA_015478945.1 Trachelipus rathkii | reverse complement strand
TGCTTTCATACCCACTGTCCTTCTATAGTATACGGCGGCGTACCAAGAGAATAGGTGATGTGTTGTTTTTTGGGGGTATGGCTGTTTTTTGTGGTGGGTTTTTATATTATAAACGTGCGGAGAATTTTGAGTAAGGATCGTAGGTATAAATAATAAAGTAGAAAAGGAAGGACGGATTCATAAAAGTGGTTTCAAGGTCGAGATAGGGAGAAGGCGTCGTAATTTATATCGCAGGAACATCTCACAGGCACAGGAAGAGGGAGGTGAGAGGAAGGACTAAGGCTATCATATTTCATCAAGGGAATGAAGAGGCACGAGAATTTTTTTGATTTTTTGTTGACCCAAACATACAATTCAAATTAATGAATTCCACTTCTGTAAATTAAAAATGCTTTCTCATATCTGTGTGTACACCGCCAACATCTTAAAATAGAAATTATGGATTCATTAGATATAATACATTTTAGTTTTGTTGTGTGTGTGGGGATCTGTTTTCCTTGTTTTGTGCTTTTGATCTTTCGCACATCGCATTTCTCATTTAGTCTAAAAATGCAAACAAATAATTATATAAGAGGGAATATTACTTTTCTAATAAAGAGCACTACAATCAATTTCATTTCCTCCATTACCTTCTTAGCTCCGAAGAGGCCCATGAACAATGTTTGTATTGTTCGGCAAACGAAACATCAGCACCTTGTACATTTAATTATATGTTATTGTGCTACTTTAAATATCCCCCCCCTCCAACGACAACGACAGAAAAAGAATACCAGTAGCGAAACACCGCATTAACCGGTCAAATAAACAACATAGAAAAAGCTGCCAAATCTAATAAATATATGGTTTTAAATATATTATCATAATTCGGCACAAATTCGACTTGTTGCAAATCCATAGAGTACTCCTTAAAAAACAAAAAATTGTTATATAATATATATAATATATATATATATATATTATTATATATATATATATATAAGATAATATATATTATATATATATTAATATATATAATATATATAATATTATATTATATAATATAATATACCACTACAAGACTGGACAAGAGTTTGAAAATTTTTTTGAATTTCACCTAACTTATAACTTTTTTTTTAACTACTTGAATTTTCAAAATTTTAGCCAATATATCTGAACATTTAGTATTTACATACCTGAGAATAGGGGTGCTCTTCCCCTTTTTTTTTTTTTTTTTTTTTTTTTTTTTTTTTTTCCCTTTCGTTCAAATTTGAACAATGGGGCGGGTGAGGGAGGGTGGTAACTTGAACAGCCTATTTGAATGTAATATTTATATTTATAGGGTTTCATATTTATTTATATTTTAAAATTGTTTATTTGAGCATAAATATATGTAATTATGTACAATGGGAGAAATTTTTAACATTTAAGGGGCACAGGTACCACATAATCAAATACTGTCAATTTTTTGGTTTACCTCTCTATAACTTTTTATATAATTATTCAATTCTCAAATTATTTTAAAGTAATTATTTCTGTAGTAAACTAGTGCATCACAAACCTGAGATATGGGCAGTCCATTCATCTTCTTTTTATTGTTGTTTTTATTTTTTTACTTATTTTTATTTATTATTTTTTTTTTTTTTTTTTTTATTTTTTTTTTTTTTTTTTTTTTTTTTTTTTTTTTTTTTTTTTTTTTTTTTTTTTTTTTTTTTTTTTTTTTTTATTTTTTATTTTTTTTTTTTTTTTTTTTTTTTTTTTTTTTTTTATGTAACTTTTCATTCTTTTTTTTTTTTTTTTTTTTTTTTTTTTTTTTTTTTTTTTTTTTCTTTTTTTCTATGAACATATGCGTTTGGATATATGAGTTATTATCATCTGTTGTATTCAACATGAACAGGCAAAAATTAGTGGGAGTATGATGGCGAGGAGAGAAGTTTGTGTACACGCATCTGTGGAAAGTATTCACTCTTTATATGACTGTAATGTGTCGGGGTCTTTGCTGGCTAGAATCCTCAATCATATTTTGCCCCAGGTGAGTTTTAGAAGGATTGAAGAAGAAGAAAAGAGAAAGGAAAGAAGAAGAAGAAAAGAAGGAAGAAGAGAAAGAAACTGCCACAAATCAAAAGGTTGGAGCGTTAGTAAAAAAAATATAAATGAGTAAAAAATAAGTAGAAATTTGATGAAATTCTTTGGTCTTTATCAAATTCTATTACCTTTTGTCGAAACACTTATAAGGAGCGTTCACAATGTTTCCCACATAGTGTTCAAACTACCAACCCCTACTTTTAACACTGAGTAACTTAGAAACCAAAAATAAATTTTATTTCTCGCTATTAGTGCTGGGTCATTTATTGATCCTGATCATAGCGACAAAAAAATGACAATTAATTAACAATTTTTTGAAAAAGAAAAAAAAAATCCTTCTTTAATTTACTGCATAAATTTGTAAATTTTTTTATTACATTTATTCCAGATAAAAACCAAAGTTAAGGGGAAAGTTTATTTGCTTTTACTAGATAATACATAAACTGTAATCCTTTAACATTCAAATAAAAAAAATCTCATTCTACACAAATACTTTTGTGGATGATATGTCTTTGTGAGTTATAACATGAAACAGGTTAGGGGGTCGATTTTGTTCAATGTTGCCCCACCGGTCAATGTTCCTATATATACGGTATATATAATATATATCTATATATAATATAATATAAATATATATCATATATATATATATATATATATATATAATTATATAATATATTCATATAATAATATATATATATATATATATAATATATATATATACTTATATTAACACTGAATACTTATAACATCTTCACTTACAAGAATTTAAATATCAACTAAAGTTAAATTGAAATCTTAATTTGACTCATGATAATAATAAAAATTCTCTCTTACTCTTCTCTTCTCCTCTCTCTCCTCTCCTCCCCTCTCCTCCCCTCTCTTCTCTCTCTCTCACTCTGTCTCTCTCTCTCTCACTTCTCTCTTTCTCTTTATCACTCTCATTCCTCCCTCTTCTCTTCTCTTTCTTATTCTCTTTCTCTCTCTTCTCTCTCTTCTTCTCTCTCTCTCTTCTCCTCCTCTCTCTTCATACCTCTCTCTCTCTCTCCTCTCTCTCTCTCTCTCCTCTCTCCTCTCTCTTCTCTCTCTCTCTCTCCTCTCTCTCTCGCTCTCTCTCTCTCTCCTCCTCTCTCGTCTCTCTCTCTCTCTCCCTATTCCTCTCTCTCATAATCTCTCTTTTCTATTTCAATCTAATATCTCTCTCTCTCTCTCTCTCTCTCTCTCTCTCTCTCTCTCTCTCTCTCTCTCTCTCTCTCTCTCTCTCTCTCTCTCTTCTCTCTCTCTTTTCTCTCTCTCTCTCTCTCTCTCTCTCTCTCTCTCTCTCTCTCTCCTCTCTCTCTCTTCTCCTCTCTCTCCTCTCTCTCTCTCTCTCTCTTCTCTCTCTCTCTCTCTCTCTCTCTCTCTCTCTCTCTCTCTCTCTCTCTCTCTCTCTCTCTCTCTCTCTCTCTCTCTCTCTCTCTCTCTCTCTCTCTCTCTCTCGTTTCTCTTCCTGGGTTATTTTACCTTGTAAAGTCACTGGTTCAAATAAAGATCATATACCTAATACCCATTCTTTATATTGCTTTATTTGACAGATGAAAGACTAAATTCTATTTAAAAAAAAAAAATGATTTCACCTTCCAAGGGGTGGGGTGGAATGGGGAAATTTTTAAAATGGAGGAAGGGAACTTTTTATCTGTTCATTGAAGAATCAAAATATTACCATCGCTTGATGATTTTAGTCTTTCTCACTCCAAATATATAAAAATGTTTGATTTATTTTGATAATTAAAGTAAATATGGGCCTGGGAAGTTAAAGGGAGGAGACCCTCCAAAAATGTTCTGGCCTCCAAGGCTCCAGAACTCAAAAGGTATTCCCCTCAGAACATATTTATTTGGACCATTGGCTTTGCAAGGTAAAATAACCCTGTACACCAATTTTCATCAAAATCAGACACATAGTAGTGGGTGAAATTGGTTGATATGTTCTTCAAGGCCCCAAAAAAGTAAAAAAGTGGGGTCTGTGCGCAAGGGGTAAGGGGTTCGCACAGCCCTGAAATTTTAATCATAACATTAGACTATGATACTGACGTGAGTGCATATCATTGTTTTTCAAAATAAAATTTGACCCACCCAATTATATATATATATATATATATATATATATATATATATATATATATATATATATATATATATATATATATATATATATATAATGGATAAATAAAGTTTTAACGTGTAAATTTTTAAATAAAGAAGAAAAGTGTAAAGGTGGAAAAAAATTTAGGATTTATTACAGAAATATGTTTCAGATTTAACTTTTATATTTTATATTATTGTTTAACCTTGTTTTTGTTGTTATTGTTATATTGTGGGTATTTGGTGAGCGGCGGTGGTGCCTTAGGGTGGGAAGGCTAGGGTGGGGAGTCCCCACAAAGCGTGCCCCAGCGCTGAGGAGTATATATATAGAAGAAGGAAAAGATGGGGAGGAGAGAGGTAATTAGGGTGGGATGTATGAACGTGAGAGGGGTAAACGAGGATTTGAAGAGGGAGGAAATGGGGTTAATGTTTGAAGAAAAAAGGTTGGATGTGCTAGGGGTAACAGAAACTAAGCTGAAGGGAAAGAGGGAGATGGACTTTGGGAAATACAAGGGTATGATATCAGGGGTGAACGAGAGAGTGAGGGCGAGGGAAGTGGTGGGAATAGTTATGAGGAAAGAGGTGTGGGATAAGGGTAAGGTTGTGCAGCCAGGTGAGTTTGGCAAGGATAATGTGGGTAAAAGTGAAATTCGGGGGGGAAAGTGGTTTTATATTGGGCATATGCACCAGTGACATGGAGCGAGGAGGAGGAGAGAGAAGATTTTGGAGTGCATTGAGATGAGTGTTTTGGGAAAGTTCGGGGATAAATGATAAAATTTGTCTATTGGGATTTGAATGCAGGAGTGGGAAGGGAGGCGTGGGAAGAATAATAGACCATTTGGGGTAGGGGAGGGGAATGTTAATGGAGAAAGTCTGTTAGAGTTGTGTGTTGAAAGGAGAATGATTGTGGGGAATACTTGGTTCAAAAAAAAGTGAAAACAATAAGACTAACATGGAGAGTGAGATAAGCGGGGGAGGCCGGTACTGGATTATGTGTGTATAAATAGAAAGGATAAAGGCAGATTACTAGATGTAAATTTATTTAGAGGGGCGGGGGAGGGGGATATCGGACCACTATTTGGTGGTTGCTAGAATAAGGGGTGGGGGAGAGGTGACGGTTAGGGAAAGGGGAGAAAAGAGGAGCAGTAGAAGTGATAAAGGTGGAAAAATTGGATGAGACAGTGTGTAAGAGGGGTTTAGGAGAGGTATGGAGGAAAGGTGGAGAGAGTGAGAGGGACGGGAATTGGGGAGGTGGAGGGGGAGTGGATGGAGATTTAAAGAGGCAGTATTGAAGAGGCAAGAAGGTTATGTGGAGTAGAAAAGGTTGGTGCAAGCAGCAAGGAAAGGGAGTTGAATGGTGGAGTGAGGAGACCGTGAAGGAGGTGGTGAAAAGGAAAAAGGAGGCTTATGTGAAATGGTTGGGAAGTAGGAGAGAGGAAAGCTGGGAGGAATATAGAAAGGTTAGAGTGGAAGCAAAGAGGGAGGGCGGTGGGAAGACGGACGAAGGACAGAAGAAAAGATGAAGGTGTAGAAAAAGTGACGGAAAATTGAACGGGAAGCAAGATGTTCTGGCAAAGCGCAAGTAAATAAAAAAGGAGAAGAAAAGGAGGGGTTGGGGGAGAGGTTTAAGGGAGGAGATGGGGAGTGGTTAGGAGGAGAGGATAGGGTGAGAAGAGGTGGGGGAGTATTTTAGTTGGATTATTGAATGAAAGGTGGGTGGGGTGAGGGAGTAAGATTGCAAGAGGTTGAGGATTGTGGGAGTGAATTGGGGGGGAGGGGGAGGATGAATACAAATGGAGGAATTATTAGCGGCCGAATAAAGAAAAGAAATGAAGTCCGACAGCTGGCAGTGAGAGAATGACCGGAAATGTTGCAAGCAGAGAGAGATATAGGGCTGGAGGAATTGGCCTGTTATAGGTTATATAATATATAGTTGAGAAAGAGAGTGAGATGAAGTACCAGGTTAGAAAGAAGAGAGACAAAAACAATGCGAAAATTACATGAATATTGAGGATACCCCGTGGATAAGGGAAAGGCATAGGATGGAAATGTGGGAATTATATAGGTGATATTGTCATTTTAAGGTGGTAGGGAAAGTTGTATGGAGCAATACTGATTGCAGAGGTGAGAGAGTTAACGGAAGGGAGAGTGGGGGAAAGAACAAGGAGGATTTAGGAGGAAGAGGCTGTGTGGACCAAGTGCTTTACATCTTAAAGATGCCTTGTGGAGAAAAGTATAGGGAGAAGGAAAGTGTATGGCGTGGTTTTTTAAGATTTAGAAAAGCATATGCATAGAGTGAAGAGGGGTGATTGTGGAGGGTGTTGAGGAAATGGAGTGGGGGGGTAAAATTAGGTAAAGGTATTAGGGCCTTTTATAGGAATAGTAGAATGTGGTGAGTGTTAGGAGGGAGAGTGAGATTTTGGGGACAAATAACATAAACAAAAGCGAAAGTAAAAAAACAAGGAGGGAAGAAGAGGTGGTGAGAGGGATTGAGAAGGGGGTTATGTCGCCGTGGCTATTACATTTGTTTATGGAAGAGTGCTTGCAGAGAATGGTGAGGGAGGGGAGGGGGGCAAGATAGGAATGAAGGAATGATAAGAGAGAGTGAACATGGATACTGTTCGCGGACGATACTGCCTAGTGGCTGAAGAACGCGGAAGAGGCTAGAGGTATTGGTGAGGAGTTTGAGAGAATGCGGATCAACTTACGTGAACAAAGGCTTAAAATATGAAATCGGTAAGACGAAATTGTTAGTGTTTGAGCGAGAGGAAAAGAGAGGAGGCGCGAGTGGTTAGAGGTTAGAGAATCCAGGGGCAATGTAAGAATATGGAAGAAGTAAATGATATTGTAGATATTAGGAATGGATTGAGGGATACAAATGGGGGGCGGGGAGGATGAAAGGAGGAGATAGAAACATAGAGCTAGGGCAGCAAGAATAAGAGAGCTTGAGTGGTTGTCTGAGGAGAATTATGAGAAAGTGGGGGGATATTATCACAAAGAAGTCTAAGATAAGTATGTTGAAAACAATTAATGATGTACCAAGCGGGTGTTGTATGGGTGTAGAAACGTGGCCGGCGACAACATTGAATGCCAACGGTCCAGGAAGAACGTGTGGAAGTATTTGAGATGAAGGGTTGAGAGCGGTTTGTGGGTTAGCAGAAGGAGAGGATTAGCAATAGGGTGGTTTAGGAGAGATGGTGATTGGAGAATGGTTTGGTGGGAAACGAGCGGAGAAGGGGAATGTTAAGATGGTCATGGGCATCTAGTGAGAATGTAGGAACAGAGAGTGGTTAGGAGAGTTTGGGATAGGCGGAGGGGATAGGAAGGAGAGGAAGGGGAAGACCAAGAAGGAGGTGGATGGATGGAAAAAAGGAGATGCTGGAGGAGGGGGGGGGGGCAAGTGGGAGGATGAGAGAAGGGAAATGAGGGTAGGGTGTTGGCGAGAGATAGAATGAAGGGTGGAGGAAGTGGGTGAGGGCGAGATGAGGGAAGGTGTTGAATGAGAGAGGCTGTACGTACACTACCCGCTCAAGCGGGAAAAGTGTAGGCAAAATAAATAAATAAATAAATAAATATATTATATATATATTTCAATATATATTACATACATATATAATGATATATTATATATATAATATAATATATATAATATAATATATATATATATATATATATATATATATATATATATTTTTCCTTTAATGACTTCAATCCACTTTTTCTTCAGGTCTCCCAGCCGGTCGGTTCCCAACACACTCAACCACTATACAATCCGACTTAACCAAACCCTGTAACGATTGATACCTTTCACATGAACCAAACAATCTCAACGTACTTTGATTTTTAATCTCTCATTTACCCTTTCTTCACACCACACAACTCTCGTAATTCGTTCATTCCTCATTTTATCAAATTCTTCTCACACCTAACAAGCCCCTAAGATTGTCCATCTGAAACACCACATTGTAACATTACCGATCTATAACTCTTAATTTAGAGCATAGTTTCACTATTTTATACATTAACACATATTCATAAAAACATGACCATCACAAGTAAGACCTTTAGCGCACTCAAGACCTATAGTCCCCTTTACAATCAACAATAGATTAATATCACCAGCCACCGCTTTCTACCATTTCAGAATTTTCCTTACACTCTCCATTATCCGTTCCATTTTCCACCCAACATATATCCTAAATATTTAAAACTCAAGGACAACTTGTTTCAGATGCTCACCATCCAACATGACCCTTCACACTGAGGACTGTCCTTCACTCCACCAAACCATACACGCTATACTCCATTATCTACGCTTTACTTCTCAAACCCACTCCAACCTTATAGATCCTGCCAAAATCCCCTCACCGATATCAGCTACCCTCAAAATATACTCACGATTCACCCACCACAACCAACATCATGACTAATATAACATAAAAAATCAAGGTAAGCAGAGATTACTAATGCTAGAATCATAACTAAATATGTTTAAAACCCTATAACCCTGCCACCCCCATCCTATAATGCTTCAGTAGCCACCAAATCCAATATAACTCAAAACATTAGAAGAGACCCAGAATGGGAACCACAGGAACTGCTAAATATGTGTCTGGCATTTAGTACATAAAACCTTAGATAGCGGACAGCCCAGAAGAAGGTGTATATAGAGATCGTGTCAGACTGCCTGATAGTGCAGTGAAGGTGGCCCATGATATTAAATTATAAATTTGTTTTAATAAAGATTGAAAAGTCAATTTCGATAGTGAAAGAGTAAATGGGCGAACCGCGAGAACAGCACCTTACAGAAATCGGTACAGACGAGCACAAAATGTATGAATCGACGAACTACCGGGCTTCGGGAACCGCATGGGCTGAATAGAATGCAGAGCAAAACTAACTGCAGCGTCAGAAAAATCTAATCATAAGTGTCAAGCGGCTACTAACAATAGTACAAGCAACTTATGTGATTAGCAAATCAGACGCAAACTCGGCTATAAAAGACAGATGAGAGAGAAAAGAGAGAGTGGGGACACAGTGAAGGTTCGGAAAGACCGCCCCCCCCGCCGTGAAACGTTGGTGTAAATTCTCACTGAGCTCGCATGGAGAGTCAGGTAAGACAGAAAGGAAACCTTCGGTAGAGACGGATGATCTCCGGATTTAGATAAAGCAGACAACTTCATGCACACCACATGGAGCGGATACAACCAAAATGGGCAAATATCATTGTAGTTATATTGTAAAACAACCCGCAAAGGGAGGTGGAGAAAAGGGAAGACAGATGCTACAACTTAAGCAAACAGCCAATAGGCAGGGCTACGAGGAACCCTTGCGATGAGAGGAGTCAAAGCCAATGATTTGGAGACCTATAGGTGGAGAAACAAGAAGCACATTAGATGTTCTCTCTATACAGACAAGGGCATCACCCCAGCCTCGCCCTTCAAATTATTCCTTGGTGAAGAACGAAATGCCCCAAGAGCTATCCGCAGACCCTCAATTTGTATGGGGCCAAGAAGGAGAAAATACAATGGAGATGTCTGTCTGTATTTCGCAAATGCATATTCTAACTTTGACCTGACCAAAATGAGCAACAAGCGATGACCCTTCGTTCAACACCCCAATATGTAGATGTAAGGTGGCGTAAGAGGTCCAATGAGCAGCGGCAGTTATTCTTTAGATTGAGGATATGTGGGAGATATGCTAGACGGACATTCAATAACAGACCCAAGAACCTCAATTTCGACTAGGGCGAATGAGTGAGCGATACAGGGTCAGAAAAAGAGACAATTCACCTCATCTATCCCGTTTACTGCACCTACGGAAAAGCACGGTCTTCGTCTTATTTACAGAGAAAGTAAACCCAGTGAATCACACAATGAAGCTACCCCATTTACAGCCAGCTGCATCTGTCATTCCGTGCTCGAAAGTTTGACTACAGAAATGTACGCCATGTCGTCCACATAGAGGGCACCGAACCGAGGATAGGATGCTTGCAATGACACTATTGAAACTGAAAGCAAAAAGCAGGACACTGAGTACACTTTTCTGAGGCACTCCCTCGACCATGTCAAAATGGTGAGATAGAGTGGTGCCACAGCGAACCCGGAAAGATCAACCGACATAAGAGACTGTAGGAAGAAGGGAAGTTGTCCCCAAGACCCAGCGAGCGCAAGCTTTGGAGAATTCCTATCCTTCATGTGGAATCGCAAGCCTACTCAAGGTTGAAGAAAGCAGCCAGAATCGTTTTATTACAGGAGAAAATCTTACGGATATTGTGGTCCAACGGAAGAAGAGGTTCCTGAACCCAAACTGATGGTCGGAAAATGCATGTAGGCTCTCTAAAATGTGGAGTGATATGGCGGAATTAGCCACCCATCTCACAATCAGCATTACAGCCTGTGACAAAGTGAAGATAGAGAAAAGTAATAACGTTTCGTTTCTCTGAAGGGTTTGACCGGTTAGAAGATCAATTCGTTTTAACTTCAGTTGATTATTAAGTCAATGATTTTTTTTATGAAGAAATCATGATTTTTTTGAGTTTTAGGCAAATTTCTTTTTCTAAAGTTAATAATGTATCTCCGTAGTGATATCACAAGTCTGATAAGTAATGATTGATAATTATATTTCATTAAATAATAAGCAAATTCATCAAATGTAGTTTTCAAATCATTTTCAATTAAAGAAATAAAAAAATTAGATTACTCAGATAGTATGACTATATAGTATATATATTTAAATATCATATATATATATATATATATATATATATATTAAATAGTTATGATATATATATAGTCGTAGTTAAAATCACTCACACTTTATACCCTTCTATTATAATTATATATATATATATACTAATCTCATATTATATTATATACATTATTATATATACTATCTATCTATCTCTATCTATCTTACCTCTATTATTATATAGTATATATATTATATATATAAATCATATATAATATATTAACTATAATATTAATTATACTATACTAAATATATATATATAAATATATATAATTAAACTAATACTTATATATATATATTATTATAAATAATTAAAATAGAATATAATTTATATTTACTAAGCTATTATTAAAATGTTATTGGTAGAACCGAATGAAAAAAAGTGATTGAGTAACAGTAAACCGAAAGTCTGAATGGAGATGAAAATGTGAGTCATATTGTCATGAGAGGAACCAGAAATCAAAGTGCATAATAGACGTGAATTGGCGGGTTTTTGTAGAAGGGAGCAATGTTGTGGCCCACCTGCGGCCAGGTGATATAAATGAACATATACACCTATGACATATGCCATAGTGGAGGGTCTGTCACGCGCTTCCCGTGAAATGCAATGCTAGGGTGTTAATTTTACTTAGGACTGCGTGACACGTACAATGTTCTCACTAATAGGGTATAGTGGGTAAGGTCGGTAAGACTGGGTTTCGTTATTTGACTTGTGTTATCATAATTCTTTCTAAAACTACTTTCTCTTTTCGATTGCTTGTCAAACGCACCTTACCCTCAAAGCTCTTGGGGAACAAGAGGAAAGATGAAAGAATAAGATAGAATTATTAATTATAGGTAATAATTAGAATTATTAACTAATTTTATAAAACCAATCGTTATTCTATAAAATAATTAATTAAAAAAGGCAATTTGTGCCTCCTAAAAACATCAAATAAATAAAAAAAAATATTCATCTGATTTAATTTATATTTTTCTACAAAATAATCAAAAAATAAAAATCAAATCAAATCTGGTTGTCTGCGATTGTAGGGTCCTTTCCAAGTGTGGAAATGGGTATGGTATAAGCCGTTACCCAAACTGAAGGAAACCTTCTAAAACCACCCAGATTCAATTATATTAAGGGAGGAGAAACACCGAAGCGAGTCTGCAATGTGAGAGATTGAAGATCATCACTTGGTATGAAACATCCACTCAGGGCAAGTGCTCTAAATCAAATTGGCAAAGGCATAGGACGCTCCTGAAAGAGCGACTTAAGTATGAAGGAATCCCTCTCCTGGAGGAACAAGAAAAGTCCAATGAGGGTAAAGGGTACATGCAGTGCGGTCACGGATCAATCGGGAAAGTGGTGAGTTTTACAGGTACCAAGAAATCTCCAGCATTCAAGTAGCAAAAATGGGAAATCCGAAGCTCATCAGGCAAATACGCCAGGCGGGAAATGAATGTTCAAATACGGTTGTGTGAGGTTCACAGACCGTTAATGACCATGGCGGCTGCGCTGTTAAAGTAGCGTTGCGAAAGAAAATTTTAAGCACAACACCACCCCTACACTACACTGTAACAAGATAATGGCGATTATCGATCACTTCGACCGTGGAATCCACATCTTCCATTAAAAATAACTGTCTCTAATGATCTCACCAGATTTCTATTATGCACATAACGAGAACAGAGCAGCGGCGGCCTCCCTAAAGAGAGCACCTTAAAATTATCTACTGACGTGCATGTACTCGTTTAATTTTTATTCTATCTAAAAGTTTTTTCTAGTTGTTTTTTGCACAAATGTTATTAAGATAAGCCCAAGTCGCACAGAGTTATGTGTTCCACCAGACGGCTGCTAGGCAAGAACGAACGACACGCAGAAGAGCGAGGGATCTCCTGCCACCTTTACCAGAATAAAGCGATCGCGATCAAAATAAGTTGGATAAGTGCATCTAAGCGCAGGGATAGAAAAAACTTACATAAAAATCGAGGACCAGAATACCGGGTCCTTTAAAACGCTTTCTCAAAGAAACCAAAGAAATTTAAATATAACACTCAAAAAGAAACAAGTATACTCTCATAACCTGTAAAGAAAACCTAATTCACGCGGAATTTATTTTTGGGGTAGAACGAATAAACGGAGTCACCCACATTGGGTGGTTGGGAATATCGTGTAAAATCGCCTAAAAAATCAAACCAAGGGTATGGTATGGAGAGATATTTTCGAAAACCAAGTCCGAATAAAGGTCCTCTCCTCCCTATATATAACGTTGGTAAGCTGACAGCTAGGAGCAAGGAACACAGTCAAGAGCACCAATTGTAAACGAGAAATCGAGTAGAGGACACGGGGCATAAGCTACCGTTAGTTATAACTGCACACACGGGCGAAAATGGGTGCAACGGAACTGATTCATTGGAACACACAGTGCTAGTCAGCTCACACCTACCTACGTATAACATTAGCAGCCACGATTTTTGAGAAGCTGAGAGGGCAACCTTATTTGTATTAGTAGCTTACATAAAAAATACGGTTACAGCAAATGTACTGTCTATGGAAAGGTCTATAATATGCGCGTTGGAGTATTGCAAGAGTTCAATAAGTACCATTACTAAATTCTCTGAATGATTTAATGAGTTAGAAATAACCACTGCTAGTTCATTTGCAAGATCATAGTAAACGAATATATAACAACTAAATATACAATAAAAATTTAACACACAAAAAAATGTTAGAGAAGATATGTAATGAATTGGAAAGTGAGAGGAAAGAGGAGGGGGGAGCGTGTGGGGTTTAGAGAGAGGGGCTGGGAGGAGAAACTGTCACTACTCTGAGTGGATAGATAGGGCCAGAAGGTTGCATATTCATCTACGGAAGTAATAGCAACTGTGATCTGTTAAGAATAAGTACTCACACCAAAAGTGATAATAGTAGAGCTGAGATTGAGTCGGAAAGGAAGAAAGTACGGAAGAGTAAATGCTTTTATCTGTGGAGAAGTTACTTGGTAGGACAGGAATAACTGCATAACACATTCAGGGATAAGTAAACCATGGAGGCTCTGAAACATTCTGATGATGTGTATCCTTGTGAGGAAGATGTCATAAGTAATCAGTACGAGTGGTCTACTACAAACCAGGATTAATGCCAGAACATATAGTCTGCCTCGAGTCATATAACTACAAGCCAGACTATATCAATAAAACCTAATAATAATAATAGTTATATCCAAGCCACCACAACAAAACAAAAACACGAAACAAAACACAACTAACATACAATCAAAAAAATATATTATAAAAAAAATAAAGATATATACATTAAAATAAATGAAATAAATTATATCAAATAAAAATAATATATAATGAATATAATAATAATAACATAGTTAATTAATACATTAATAAATAGATAAATAATAATAATAATAATAAAATAATAATAACAACAATAATAATAATAATAATAATAATAATAATAATAATAATACAAAATAATAATAATAATAATAATAATTAATGATAATTGTATGTACAGGTAGAAACATGTATATATCACTATTTAATATTTTAGATAAGACAAAAGAGCGAAGAGGAGTGAGTTGCAAAGAGGAGGCAAGGCAACAACTTGTAACATAGTTCTACTTCCACTGTATATACTATGAAACAGGTGAAGATAAACCTTGCAGAACAAATAGGATGAGCATTTGTTTAAGGAATTAATATTAACGCATGATTTACGGAATCAATATATAGAAACAACAAAATATCAATATAGTTGTTCATTTTTCAAGAGACTGCAAGTTACCTAACTCTTCATATTATTGTTTATATGTTTATTAGTATTTAGTAAATTCTTCATTAAAAAAAAATAATTACTTTCAATAAAGTTAAAATAAAAAAAATAACTATTCATATCACATATATATATAACAAAAGACTATAAAAAAAGGGGAAGAGAATATTCTCAGTATATAAATAAAAAATAAATAAAAGTCCATCTTATTAAAATCAACTGATGGAGTAAGTAATGAGTGAATTTTGCTAAGTTATATTGTTAAGTGAATGACATATTATCAGCTTGAGTTACTATATATAATGTTGTAGTATTCCACATTGGTGTGTTGGGGCGTTCTCTTTCCATGGTGTTGTGTGGTATTGAATTCGTCACTTTCTTCGGACAATTTATGACTAGTCAATTTATCATTTCTGAAGCATTCCGACATTGACCCTGAATAGTCCCGTGCGTGACTGAGCGATAATAATTTTGTACTATATCAACTTTATTCTCCCTATTAATATGTCCTTGCTCTTTGGTATCATTAATGGATCAGTCTTAATAAATTTAAATACTCAATAAGAGTATAGAGTGTGAAAACAAAATTATTCCCTAGATATACTATGTAGAAAAAAATACGAAGTAACCAACTGCGCTGACAGAAAGTAAGTCGTTTCATTTCTCAGTCTGCACTATTTTTCTAATAGAATAAATACACATAGGAAATACTGGAATAAAATGATACAATTAAAAATAAACTGAATCAAATATCAAAAAATAATAAATAATAATCCAAATAAAAATATATCAATAAACGAGAAAAATAAATAACTCCTATGCGCACTGATGTGATGAGGAAGCAAAGAATTCCACAGCGTAAGTTCGTACTGACCGATATATGAGCGACATGATTGCTGGCTAAACAAATTTATTTGTTAATCTCTATAAATATATGTGCTCTCAGTAGCATGCCTCAGTTTCTGGTGCATATATTTGCGAGCCCCACCCCCAGTTCTGGATCCAGATGTCAGTGGCACACTATCACACTAGATATGAAAAATAAATATTTTACAAGACCGCAGCTAATGTATTATAATCGCAAATTTTGCCTTAATAATTTTAAATCACCACTCAAAAGGAAAATTTCGATTTCCTGGGCAAAGAATCTTTCTTCGTCTGATTCAAAATTTGTCTCTGAACATTTTTCCAATACGATAGCAACAAGGAGAAGAAACATTTACAGCAACATAAATTTCGTATAAATTAATAATAATAATAATAAAGTTTTATTAATATTAAATAATAAATAATACACCTAAATATGAAATAATAATCATAATAATAATAATAATAATAATAATAGAAATAAAATAAATTAAATAAATCAATCATAATAATAATAATAATAATAAATAATAATAATAATTAATAATAATCAATAATGATAAATTAATAATAATAATAATTAATAATAATAATAATTAATTTAATAATAATAATAATAGATAATTAATAATAATAATATCTTCTACCTTTCTCCAAGATTGGAGGTAAGGGCAACAAACATACGCTGGAAACATAATAGTAGTAGAACATGACAAGTAGTCGAAAGGAAACCCTCCCCCTTACCCATAAGTGAGAGAGCTCGTTGGAGTCAAAAATAAATTCACCATAGGGCATCAAGGACAGCACACAGATTGCTCACGTGGTAGTTAGAAAACCTCACAAAACCCAGTCCAATCTATTCAATTCCACTCCTTTATTAATGACACGCTTCTTTCTCGCCCGCTTGCATAGAAACTTGTGACATTCCTTATGCTGACTATCAAATACACTTTATTCTTTCGGTTTTACAGTACGGTCGAATTTATCTATAGCACAAACAAAAAACTATATATATATGCTTTAACCACAGCTCGACTATATCATCCACCCTTTCCATATACCAAACCATCTTATTAATACATATTTCGCTGGCCGTTAGTTAAACCGGAGCAATACACATAAAAAAAATTTAGAGAATCGGTAATATGGGTTGGTTATGTATACTGTAATATATTTCCATTTGAGTAGTGAGATTTTTATTTAATCGCCAATTTTAATTTCAGACTTATATATTCTCATTAAATAATAAAAAGATAATTAATTAAAGTTTAATCTGTAGCACTGTAATGTCTATAGTTATAAATTTTTATAATTCTTACATTATATACTATAATAACAAACTTACTCACGGGCGCAGCGCTAGTGAATAAGATTGTATACCACGTGGACCAGCTCGGTTGCGAGCAGCTTATATGGCATTTGGAGCGAGCAGTATCTGTCATGCATACAGCGACCAACCGTAATGTGTATTTTAATACGCACATGGTATTGTTTAATTTTTATTTATGTAATTTTTCAGTGAAATTATCATAATGAAAAAATTAATTAGATTTAGATATATGAGATAGATTTGTTATATAGGGTGGTTAGTTCTCATATTGCAGGTCCACCTTCTCACTGCTCGAACCCCCTAGAAACTCTACATTCTTTTTAAATCATTCACACACATTGAAGGTTTCACTTTCACTCCAACTGCCCCTAAAATTTCAAGGACATCTTCCACCATAGAAAGTTTTGATATCGTTTAAGTGCATGTCCACAGTACCATTCCTCTATTCTTGTCCACAATACCAGATATCTTTTCCAAGCTTAAAGTCTCGCAATTGTACATAGAAATTTGTTCTGCCGCTTCTTCTATGCTTTCGCGGGCTAGCTCAAGCTTAGGGCATTATATCTAACATTTCTAACTATTCCATTTCTTAGAGTATGACTATACTTGAATCTGGACCATATGTCCAGTATCAGAATGCTCAAGTCAGTAAATTCGATAGAATCAGTAATCTACTAGAGCAATGCATTTCTTTTATGCATTTCTCAGTGAGATGAATGGAATCTACAATCAGATTCTTATAGCTCTAATGTCTGAGACCAGGGATGCTATATTATGTCCACACGTACACAAGTTGGTCATTAGCTCTATGTTCAGTTGTGTTCAGGAAATTCTTTATATTGGGCCTTAGAAAGTCGCACTATGAAGGGCTTTCCCCGGACCACAGTAGGCGGTTACTGCGCTCACTTCCCTTAGCTCGAGGCGATCAGGATCCCTTGCCTCAATGCCTGGTACACCTTGAATTGCCCCGGCCACCCACTATCAGATTATACTCTTTTGTGTTGAGCCAGTTTGCAAAGTTTCAGGTACTGTTGACATTTCTTCCAATAACCAGTATATAGGAGTCATCATGGCAGGAGCTCAGAGCCCGATAGCCGCCTGACTATCAGTGCCACAGAGATCTTTGCCCCTCGCATCCCTTTTTCTATGTTTAATTGTCTGGCCAATCAAGCTCTTCTATAGTCTGTAAACCATTTAATGTGCATCTCGCGCTGAAAGGATGGAAAAGCATCGCCAGGGCTATACGCCGGGCCGAGGCCATATTTGAGGGGCTTCCACCCACTAGAAATAACCTCAGTCCCGCGCAGCCCTCATCTAACCATCATATCACAGAGTTTCAATCAGTGTAGCCACCGTATAAATGTTTCCACCTGATATCAGCAATTTAGGACCTCCGTTATCCCAAGAGTTGAATAAGACCTGATTTGTTAAGACGAGGATTTTCAGTATACTTTCTTCCTAAGCATTATTTTGTAATTTGTGCTTATTAGGTACCCGAGAACTACAATGCCCCATTCTGAGCATCTCCCAAATGTGTACATCTTCCAAAATTCGAAGTGTCTCTACTGATCCAGTTGTTAGATTTCCACACTTTAGACCTCCAAGACCCTATGGCCATGTCCTGATTGCACATGACCATTGGCCTCCCCTTTCTGGATTTCCATAAACTATACGCCAGACAAGACCTCGGCCTAACGCGTAAATCATTCTTCCATGGCACTCTGCACAGGCCTAGCGGGGCATATACTGACTAACATTGTCCTGTGCGATTCGCGTAGGACTATGCAAGCGCCTTACCCTGGCAACTTATGCAGTTATTTTGTGCAGTCCTTTCGTTTCAACCTTCAGGCCACTCATAACAAGTGAGGCATAGTGCATTATTAGGTCTGTACTTTTACCTTGGTTTATGTGTAATAACTCACCACAGTTTTGGATCATTACGCGGATTCTCAAGTCTCCCATGTTTTGCCAAGCATCTTTCTGCATGTCCATAGGGCCATCGTGCCTTTATCCATTTGTCACTACTACCTTTTTAAGCACTTGGATTTCCACGTTAGTTTTTGATCTAGGATTACTCCCAGATATTTGACTTCAGTGGAATGGGAGTTAATTAGTGACATTCTAAACCAACCTTAGTGGGATGCCATGTATATTACTATTAAGCCTCCCTCTGCGTGACAGTTGTTCAATGAGCGTACTTATCACTGATCTTTCGCTTATGCGAACGAATGGACTGTTTAGCACTTCCCTTTCCAAGCACCAATTGTAGAGAGTATATGAGGGCGCATGTCTTGGTCAGAAACTATTACAACAATTTAACAGTACCTGCTATTCGTGCTTGAGCCTCTAAATAATAATTACAAGGTCTATCCGCAATATTTCCTTGCCTACCTTCTTACAATTCGATAATTCACTGTGAAAAGTTCGTGGTGAGAGAGCACTATCGGATCAACCGATGGCTCCATAAAGAGTGGGTGGGAAAGTACCCCTCCTTGGGGGCATCCCTTCCCAGATGTCACAGTGATCATCTCCCCTACCAGTTCAAGCCGTTAATACGTCTTGTCCCCATACATTGCTTTTATCCAAGCAATCGTTTTGAGGGTCCGACGCCCTTGGAGGCGGCGGCTCTCATTAGGTCCAACTGCAGGTGCTATCATGAAAGACACCAACTTTGGCCACCAATTCCAGGAAAGCACAAACCGACCTACCTCTTATGGTAAAGATCTTAGCGCTCCTTCTATCTTGAGCCAACGATACAAGCTTATTGTCAGTTGCAGTCCAACTGTTGATATCTACCGGCGAGCTGTGCAAAGGCCACTGGGATTAGGATTGGTATTTTCTTTTCTATCGAATTTTCCACCCTATATGTGGGTGAGTCTAGCCACCCTTTTCATTTGTTTTTCAAAAGATAATGATGAATAAGACTATAGGTCGGCTATTGGATCTAACTGAGGCGAGTCTAGGACCGCTCGGACGAAGTCTCCCCGTTGCCTTGAGCGTACATAAAAACCACCCTTACTTTCCTCCTACAGGTAAACTCAATGGGAAAATGTAAGTCCCAGGGCATATGCTTAGCCATAACACAACTACTCAAATCCCAGCAGACGCAAGAAACCAACTCTTCCATTCAAACCTGTTGAAAGCATAAGTGTCTTGGGAATATTTCCCGATTACCCCCTCTCCAGGAGATTTTATATGGGCCGATAATTTGAAATTATTGCCCATTCTACCCTAATCAGCGGGAGACAGAACCCTTCCAGACAGACATTTCCGAGGTTTTTCCATCGTATTGTGTGCGGTTTCTTCTTAACATCCACTATGATTCTACTTCCTCCCGTATCGAATCAACTACATATACATTAAGCGCGAAAGTGGTGTTATTAAGTTTCCACTAAGGATTTTCCCTGTGGTCCTTTTGAAGTCATAACATACCGTTCTTCTTAATATAAGAGAAAAGGCTCGGC
>JABUQX010076798.1:0-40194 GCA_015478945.1 Trachelipus rathkii | reverse complement strand
ATGATAAATATTTAAAGTTCTTATTCGGATTTATGTATTTTTTAAATGCATCGTATTAATTTAATAAGGTGATAAAAAGAGGAAATCAAAATATCGGAAAAAAAGGTTTAAGTTATTATGTTCCTTATCAAAAATTTGTTTTTATTCATCTATTTATTATTATTCGCGATTTGGTTTTCGATAACATCGTTCCCTTTAGAAATTTTTTCCACCAGAGATAAGTCACTATCGTATTTTGAGGAAAAAAACGAAAAGTTCATGGATAAAGGTATGATGAAAATTATAAAAAAATAAGAATATAGAAAAAATAAACAATTAATGATAAGTGAATACCTGAATATCAATTCTTTATATAAATATTTATGTAAAGAAATCTTAAAGGTCCCCACTTACGCTTCGATCGGGGCACAAAATAACGTAACTTTTTACTTCTCGGGAGATGTTGCAAAATAAATTTTTCGTTCCTTAAGCGAGTTTTTTTTCGAGGGCAAGTGTACCATTTTTAATATTTTTTTTTAATTTAGTCCCCCTTAAATTCAGTTTTCTATGAAAAATAATTTTAGAGGTAACTAAACTACTTCTCGGGAGATGTTGCAAAATAAAATTTTCGTTCCTTATGCGAGTTTTTTTTTCGAGGGCAAGTATGCTACATTTTTTTTTATAAATATTTTTTTTTATAGTTTAGTCTACTTAAATTCCATTTTCTACGATAAATAATTTTTAGAGGTAGGTAAATTAAAAAAAAATAAAAATTATTGCACGACACCTCTAAAAGTAATTTATCGTAGAAAAGGAATTTAAGGGAGACTAAACTATAAAAAAATATTAATAAAAAAAATATAGTATAGATCAGTGGTTCTCAAACTTTTTCGATTCGCGGCTCCCTTGACTAATTCAAGTTTGCCGAAGTCACCCCATGTTAGATTCTAAAAAGAAAGTCTTCCAAATTATAAAATAGGGTCTATCATCAATCATTAAATTGCAATAATTTTGCATGATCACAGCATGCCAAAAGCATTCCCAGGATTTGCTTCTGAATGTATATAAGGATAATATAACTAAAATTTTCTTAACAAAGTTGGAAAATTCAAAATCTATTAAAATTTTTAAATAAAAACTGAAATACAATTATGAAAATGTTCAAAACTTTCGCGTCACCCCTGAAGGGAAGCTGCGTCACCCGAATGTGACGCGTCACACAGTTTGAGAACCACTGGTATAGATGATGATAAATAATTATGACTTTAAGAAAAATTAAGAACGAATAAAAAATTAAATATCCAATTTCTGAATAACTGATTATTATCAATTCTTTACAGACTTAGATTCCGTAATTATTTTTTTTGTGGTTTCTCTCGGGAAAAAAACTCACTTAAGGAACAAAAAATTTATTTTGCACCATCTCCCGAAAAGTAGAGAGTAAAGTTATTTCGTGCCCCGAGTGAGGGTACCTTTAATTAAGATTTTTTTACGTTAATTTTTAAAGTGTAGCAAAAAATCACTTAAAGCCTATAGGGAATGGCCGTCGTGCTTTGTTTTTTTAATTATTTTTTGTTTAGTTACCTCTTAAAATTATTTTTCATAGAAAACTGAAGTTAAGGGAGACTAAATTAAAAAAAAATAATAATATATATAAAGTACACTTGCCCTCGAAAAAAAAAACTCGCTTAAGGAACGAAAAATTTATTTTGCAACATCTCCCGAGAAGTAAAAAGTTACGTTATTTTGTGCCCCGATCGAAGCGTAAGTTGGGACCTTTAAGATTTCTTTACGTAGATATTTATATTAAGAATTGATATTCAGGTATTCACATATCATTTATTGTTTATTTTTTCTATGTTCTTAATTTTTCCTAATTTTCATCATAACTTTATCCATGAACTTTTCGTTTTTTTCCTCAAAATACGATAGTGACGTTTCGTAATTACCGAGACGATCCTCGGAGGGGATCAAATCGCGCCGGTTTCCTCTACGGCGTTCACTATAAAATAATGATGACGTTTCTCGATTACCATAAAAACGACCTCGAACGATCAAACGGCAATATTTTCAGGGATGAACTATCGTTGGGCGTATTAATTATGATTATAGTGACGTTTATTCTGTACCGTTTATAAGTCGAAGGTATAAGTTAAAATTTGAAAAAAAAAATTCTATTTTTCCCGAGGTCGACTTTTTGGAGGGCGATTTTGATTTAGACCTTTTGAGTTATAAACGGTTCCGATGAAACGTCACTATTGGAACTATTATTACGCTTAAAGACTTCTAAGCGTAAAAAATGGATTCTAAACGCGTAGTAGGGTCATTTATTTTGGGCTTTTACGAAACGTCACTATATGACGAAGACGTTTCCGAACGGGTAAATGGGCGTCGTGCAATATTTTTTATTATTTTTTTTTTAATTTAGTTACCTCTAAAAATTATTTATCGTAGAAAATGGAATTTAAGGGAGACTAAACTATAAAAAAAATTAATATAAATAAATATAGTATAGATCATGATAAATAATTAAGAATTTAAGAAAAATTAAGAACGAAGAAAAAAAATAAATATCCAATATGTGAATAACTGATTATGATTATTATCAATTCTTTACAGACTTAGATTCCGTAATTATTTTTTTTTTGGTTTCTCTCGGGAAAAAAACTCGCTTAAGGAACAAAATAATTATTTTGCACCATCTCCCGGAAAGTAGAGAGTAACGTTATTTAGTGCCCCGAGTGAACCGTAGGAGGGTACCTTTAATATTTTTTTACGCTAATTTTTAAAGTGTAGCAAAAAATCGCTCAAAGCTATAGGAAATGGGCGTTGTGCGTTGTTTTTTTTATTATTTTTTGTTAGTTACCTCTAAAAATTAATTTCATAGAAAACTGAATTTAAGGAAGACTAAATTTAAAAAAATTTAGTATTCGATAAAGTACACTTTGCACTCGAAAAAAACAAAACCGCTTAAGGGAACGGAAAAATTTATTTGCAAAAATATTCCCGAGGAGTAAAAAGTTTTACGTTATTTTGTGCCCGATCGAAGGCGTAAGGTGGCGGAGCTTGTTAGGATTTTCTTTACGTCGATATTATCATAAAGGAATTGATATTCAGGTATTCAAATATCATTAATTGTTTATTCATAACTTTATCCGTGAACTTTTCGTTTTTTCCTCAAAAATACGATCAGTGACGTTCGTAATTACCGAGACGATCCTCGGAGGGGATCAATCGAGGCCGGGTTTCCTCTACGGCGTCACTATAATATAATGACGTTTCTCGATTACCATAAAAACGACCTCGAACGATCAAACGGCAATATTTTCAGGGATGAGCTATCGTTAAGCGTATTAATTATTATTATAGAGACGTTTATTCTATACTGTTTATAGGTCGAGTTGTTTTTTTAATTACTTTTGTTTAGTTACCTCTAAAAATTATCTTTCATAGAAACTGAATTAAGGCGAGACTTTAATTAAAAAATAAATTAGTATAGATAAAGTACACTTACCCTCGAAAAAAAACTCGCTTAAGGAAACGAAAAATTTATTTTGCAACATCTCCCGAGAAGTAAAATGTTACGTGTTCTTAATTTTTCCTAATTTTTCATCATAACTTCATCCGTGAACTTTTCGTTTTTTCCTCAAAATACGATAGTGACCTTTCGTAATTACCTAGACGATCCTCGGAGGGGATCAATCGAGGCCGGGTTTCCTCTTACGGCGTCACTATAATATAATGACGTTATGGAAAAAAAACGCTTAAGGAACAAAAAATTATTTTGCACCATCTCTCCCGAAAAGTAGAGAGTAAATTTATTTCGTGCCCCAAGTGAACCGTTAGGAGTGTACCTTTAATACTTTTTTACGTTATTTTAATGTGTAGCAAAAAATTGTTCAAAAACTATAGGAAAATGGAGGGTCGTGCGTAGTTTATATAATTAATTTTGTTTAGCTAAAAATTATTTATCATAGAAAATGGAATTTAGGAGAGACTAAACTATAAAAAAATAATAATATACTATATAGTACACTTTAAAAATTAACGTAAAAAAAATCTTAAGGGGCTACGCTTCGCTCGGGGCACGTAAAAACGTTACTTTTTACTTCTCGGGAGATGGTGCAAAATAAATTTTTCATTCCTTAAGCGAAATTTTTCCGAGGCAAACCAAAAAAAATAATTACGGGATCTAAGTTTATAAAAAATTGATATTCAGGTATTCACCTATTGTATAATAGTTTCTTTTCTTTGTTCTTAATTTTTCTTAGTCATAATATTGAATTATCATCATAAGAAACGACAGTCCCACGTTTTTTTATTTTTTTTTTGTTTTTTGTTTTTAAGAAAATATTTTACTTTAGTTACATCTAAAAATAAAAAATGGATTACCATAAAAACGACCTCGAACGATCAAACGGCAATATTTTCAGGGATGAACTATCGTTAAGCGTATTAATTATTATTATAATGACGTTTATTATGTACCGTTTATAAGCCGAAGGTATAAAGTTAAATTTTAAAAAAAAAAATTTCAATTTTTTCCGAGGTCGACTTTTTGGAGAGCGATTTTGATTTATACCTTTTGAGTTATAAACGGTTACGATGAAACGTCACTATTGGAACTATTATTACGCTTAACGACTTCTAAGCGTAAAAAATGGATTCTAAACGCGTAGAGTCATTTATTTTGGGCTTTTACGAAACGTCACTATATGACGAGGACGTTTCCGAGGTAAATGGGCGTCGTGCAATATTTTTTATTATTTTTTTTTAATTTAGTTACCTCTAAAAATTATTTATCGTAGAAAATGGAATTTAAGGAGACTAACTATAGAAAAAATTAATATAAATAAATATAGTATAGATCATGATAAATAATTAAGAATTTAAGAAAAATTAAGAACGAAGAAAAAATAAATATCCAATATGTGAATAACTTATTATTAGCAATTCTTTACAGGCTTAGATTCCGTAATTATTTTTTTTTTTGGTTTCTCTCGGGAAAAAAACTCGCTTAAGGAACAAAAAATTTATTTTGCACCATATCCCGAAAAGGAGAGGAGTAACGTTATTCGTGCCCGATCGAAGCGTAAGAGGGGACCAATTTTCATCATACGAAACCACAAAGTTTACCGAATTTTGTGCCGCCGAATCGAAGCGTAGTGGGACCTTTAAGATTTCTTTACGTCGATATTTATATTAAGAATTGATATTCAGGTATTCACATATCATTTATTGGTTATTTTTTCTATGTTCTTAATTTTTCCTAATTTTCATCATAACTTTATCCGTGAACCTTTCGTTTTTTTCCTCAAAATACGATAGTGACGTTTCGTAATTACCGAGACGATCCTCGGAGGGGATCAATCGCGGCCGGGTTTCCTCTACGGCCTCACTATAAAATAATGACGTTTCTCGATTACATAAAAACGACCTTCGAACGGGTCAAACGGCAATATTCTTCAGGGATGAAACTATCGTTAAGCGTTATTAATTATGATTATAGTGACGTTTATTCTGTTCCGTTTATAAGTCGAGGTATAAGTTAAAAATTTGGAAAAAAAAAATTTCTATTTTTCCCGAGGTCGACTTTTTGGAGAGTGATTTTGATTTAGACCTTTTGAGTTATAAACGGTTCCGACGAAACGTCACTATTGAACAGTATTACGTTTAACGACGTCTCTAAGAGTAAAAAAATGGATTCTAACGCGTAGAGTCATTATTTTAGGGCTGTTTACGAAACGTCACTATATGGCGACGACGTTTTCGAGGTAAATGGGCGTCGTGCAATATTTTTTATTATTTTTTTTAATTTAGTTACCTCTAAAAATTATTTATCGTAGAAAACGGAATTTAAGGGAGACTAAACTATAGAAAAAAATTAATATAAATAAATATAGTACAGATCATGATAAATAATTAAGAATTTAAGAAAAATAAAGAACGAAGAAAAAAAATAAATATCCAATATGTGAATAACTTATTATAAGCAATTCTTTACAGACTTAGATTCCGTAATTTTTTTTTTTTTTGGTTTCTCTCGGGGAAAAAACTCGCTTAAGGAACAAAAAATTTATTTTGCACCATCTCCCGAAAAGTAGAGAGTAACGTTATTTCGTGCCCCGAGTGAACCGTAGGAGGGTACCTTTAATATTTTTTTTACGTTAATTTTTAAAGTGTAGCAAAAAATCGCTCAAAGCCTATAGGAAATAGGGGTCGTGCGTAGTTTTTATAATTAATTTTTGTTTAGTTACCTCTAAAAATTATGAACAAAATAATTATTTTGCACCATCTCCCGGAAAGTAGAGAGTAACGTTATTTAGTGCCCCGAGTGAACCGTAGGAGGTACCTTTAAGATTTTTTTTTTACGTTAAATTTAAAAGTGTAGCAAAAAAATCGCTCAAAGCCTATAGGAAATGGGGGGCGTTGTGCGTTGTTTTTTTATTATTTTTTTTGTTTTAGTTACCTCTAAAAATTAATTTTCATAGAAAACGAATTTAAGGAAGACTAAATTAAAAAAAAAATATTAGTATCGATAAAGTACACTTGCACTCGAAAAAAAAAAAAACTCGCTTAAGGAACGAAAAAATTTATTTTGCAAAATATCCCGAGGAGTAAAAAGTTATACGTTATTTTGTGCCCCGATCGAAGCGTAAGGGGGACTCTTAATATTTTTTACGTCGATATTTATATAAGGAATTGATATTCAGGTATTCATAATTTTTCTAAAAATTATTCATAACTTTATCCGTGAACTTTTCGTTTTTTTCCTCTTTCAAAATACGATAGTGACGTTTTGTAATTACCGAGACGATCCTCGGAGGGGATCAATCGAGGGCCGGTTTCCTCTAACGGGCGTCACTATAATATAATGACGTTTCTCGATTACCATAAAAAAGACCTCGAACGACCTCGAACGGGCAATATTTTCAGGGATGAACTATCTTATTATATTTTTTTTACGCTAATTTTTAAGGTGTAGCAAAAAATCGCTCAAAGCCTATTAGGAAATGTGCGTCTTGCGTTGTTTTTTTAATTAACTTTTGTTTAGCTTACCTCTAAAAATTATTTTCAATAGAAAACTGAATTTAAGGAGACTTAAATTAAAAATAATAATAGTATAGATAAAGTACACATGCCCCTCTGGAAAAAAAAACTCGCTTAAGGAACGAAAAAATTTATTTTGCAACATCCCCAGAGAAGTAAAAGTTACGTGTTTCTTAATTTTTTCCTTAATTTTTCATCATAAACTTCATCCGTGAAACTTTCTTTTTTTCCTCAAAATACATTAGTGACCGTTCGTAATTACCTAGACGATCCTCGGAGGGGATCAATCGAGGGCCGGGTTTCCTCTACGGCGTCACTATAATATAATGACGTTTCGGGAAAAAAAACCGCTTAAGGAACAAAAAATTTATTTTGCACCATCTCCCGAAAAGTAGAAGAGTAAAATTTATTTCGTGGCCCAAGTGAACCGTAGCGAGGTTACCTTTAATTACTTTTTTACGTTTAATTTTAATGTTTTGTAGGCAAAAAATGCTTCAAAAACTATAGGAAAATGGGGCGTGTGCCCGTAGTTTATATAATTAATTTTTGTTTTTAGTTACCCCTTAAAAATTATTTTTCATAGAAAACTGAATTTAAGGGAGACCTAAAAAAAAAAATAATAATATATATATATAAAGCACACTCGCCCTCAAAAAAAAAAAACTCGCTTAAGGGAAACGAAAAACTTATTTTTTTTCGAGCCCGAGAAGTAAAAAGTTACGTTATTTTGTGCCCCGATCGAGGCGTAAGTGGGGACCTTTAAGTTTCTTTACGTCGATATTTATTTTAAGAATTGATATTCAGGTATTCCCATTATCATTTATTGTTTATTTTTTCTATGTTCTTAATTTTTCCAAATTTTTCATCATAACTTATCCGTGAAACCTTTTCGTTTTTTTCCTCAAATACGATAGTGACGTTTCATTAGTTACCCGAGACGAATCCTCGGAGGCGGAGCAATCGCGGCCGGTGTTTCCTCTACGCGTCCACTATAAAATAATGACGTTCTCGACTTTACATAAAAACGACCTCGAACGGTCAAACGGCAATATTTTCAGGATGAACTATCGTTAAGCGAATTAATTATGATTATAGTGACGTTTATTCTTTGTACCGTTTATAAGTCGAAGTATAAGTTAAAATTTGGAAAAAAAAAAATTTCAATTTTTTCCGAGGTCGACTGTTTGGAGAGAGATTTTTGATTTATACCTTTTGATTTATAACGGTTCCGACGAACGTCACATTGAACTTTTATTACGCTTAAACGACGTTCGAAGAGTAAAAAATGGAATCTAAACGCGTAAGAGTCAATTTATTTTGGGCTTTTACGAAACGTCACTATATGACGAGGACGTTTCCGAGGTAAATGGGCGTCGTGCAATATTTTTTATTTATTTTTTTAATTTAGTTACCTCTGCTAAAAATTATTTATCGTAGGAAAACGGAATTTAAGGGAGACTAAACTATGAAAAAAAATTATATAAATAAATATAGACAGGATCATGATAAAATAATTAAGAATTTAAGAAAAATAAAGAACGAAGAAAAATAAATATCCAATATGTGGATAATAACTTATTATAAGCAATTTTTTCAGGTCTTAGATTCCGTAATTATTTTTTTTTTTTGGTTTCTCTCTGGAATGAAACTCGCTTAGGGAACAAAAAAATTTATTTTGCACCATCTCCCGAAGTAGAGAGTAACGTTATTTCGTGCCCCGAGGAACGAAAAACTTATTTTGCAACATCTCCCGAGAAGTAAAAAGTTACGTTATTTTGTGCCCCGATCGAAGCGTAAGTGGGGACCTTTAAGATTTCTTTACGTCGATATTTATATTAAGAATTGATATTCAGGTATTCACATATCATTTATTGTTTATTTTTTCTATGTTCTTAATTTTTCATAATTTTCATCATAACTTTATCCGTGAACTTTTCGTTTTTTTTCCTCAAAATACGATAGTGACGTTTCGTAGTTACCGAGACGATCCTCGGAGGGGATCAATCGCGGCCGGGTTTCCTCTACGGCGTCACTATAAAATAATGACGTTTCTCGATTACCATAAAAAAGACCTCGAACGATCAAACGGCAATATTTTCAGGGATGAACTATCGTTAAGCGTATTAATTATGATTATAGTGACGTTTATTCTGTACCGTTTATAAGTCGAAGGTATAAGTTAAAATTTGAAAAAAAAAATTTCAATTTTTCCCGAGGTCGACTTTTTGGAGAGAGATTTTGATTTATACCTTTTGAGTTATAAACGGTTCGACGAAACGTCACTATTGAACTTATTATTGACGTTTAAACGACGTTCCTAAGAGTAAAAATGGATTCTAACGCGTAGAGTCATTATTTTGGGCTTTTTTACGAAAGGTCCCACTATAGTGGACGAGGACGTTTCCGAGGTAAATGGGGGCTTCGTGCAATATTTTTTATTATTTTTTTTAATTTAGTTACCTCTTAAAAATTATTTATCGTAGGAAAACGGAAACTTTAAGGAGACTAAATATAGAAAAAAAATAATATAAATAAATATAGTACAGATCATGATTAAATAATTAAGAATTTAAGAAAAATAAAGAAGAACGAAGAAAAAATAAATATCCAATATGTGAAAAACTTATTATTAGCAAGCAATTTTTTACAGGCTTAGATTCCGTAATTATTTTTTTTTTTTGGTTCTCTCGGGAATGAAACTCGCTTAAGGAACAAAAAAAATTTATTCTGCACCATCTCCCGAAGTAGAGAGTAACGTTATTTCGTGCCCGAGTGAACCGTAGGAGGGTACCTTTAATATTTTTTACGTTAATTTTTAAAGTGTAGCAAAAAATCGCTCAAAGCCTATAGGAATTGGGGGTCGTTCGTAGTTTTTATAATTAATTTTTGTTTAGTTACCTCTAAAATTATTTTTCATAGAAAACTGAAGTTAAGGAGACTAAATTTAAAAAAAAATAATTAATATATATAAAGTTACACTCGCCTACGAAAAAAAAAAAACTCCTTTAAGGAACGAAAAAATTTATTTGCAAACATTCTCCGAGAAGTAAAAAAGTTACGTTATTTGTGCCCCGACGAAACGTAAGTTGGGGACCTTTAGAATTTCTTTACGTAGATATTTATATTAAGAATTGATATTCAGGTATTACATATCATTATTGTTTATTTTTTCTATGTTTAATTTTTCCTAATTTCATCATAACTTTATCCATGAAACTTTTCGTTTTTTTCCTCAAAAATACGATAGTGACGTTTCGTAATTACCGAGACGTACGATCCTCGGAGGGGATCAATCGCGGCCGGATGTTTCCTCTACGGCGTCACTAAAATATAATGACGTTTCTCGATTACCATAAAAACGAACCTCGAACGATCCAAACGGCCAATATGTTTTCAGGGGTATGAACTATCGTTGGGCGTATTAATTATGATTATAGTGTGACGTTTATTCTGTACCGTTTATAAGTCGAGGTATAAGTTAAAATTTAAAAAAAAAAAATTCTATTTTTCCCCCGAGGTCGACTTTTTGGAGGCCGATTTTGATTTAGACCTTTGAGTTATAATACGGTGTTCCGATGAAACGGCACGTATTGGAACGTATTATTACGCTTTAAAGACTTCTAAGGTAAAAAATGGATGGCTAAACGACGTAGAGTCATTTTTTTGGGCTTTTACGAAACGTCACTAAAAAAGAGGACGTTTCCGAGGTAAATGGGCGTCGTCGTGCAATATTTTTTATTATTTTTTTTTAATTTAGTTACCTCTAAAAATTATTTATCGTAGAAAATGGAATTTAAGGGAGACTAAACTATTAAAAAAAATTAATAAAAATAATATATAGTATAGATTCATGATACATAATTAAGAATTTAAGAAATTAAGAACGAAGAAAAAAAATATAAAATATCCAAAATATGTGAATAACTGATTATGATTATTATCAATTCTTTACAGACTTAGATTCCGTAATTATTTTTTTTTTGGTTTCTTTCGGGAAAAAAACTCGCTTAAGGAAACAAAATAATTTTTTTTGCCACCTTCCCCCGGAAAGTAGGAGTAACGTTATTTAGTGGCCCCGAGTGAAACCGTAGGAGGGTACCTTTAATATTTTTTTACGCTAATTTTTAAAGTGTAGCAAAAAATCGCTCAAAGCCTATAGGAAATGGGCGTTGTGCGTTGTTTTTTTATTATTTTTTGTTTAGTTACCTCTAAAAATTAATTTTCATAGAAAACTGAATTTAAGGAAGACTAAATTAAAAAAAAATATTAGTATCGATAAAGTACACTTGCACTCGAAAAAAAAAAACTCGCTTAAGGAACGAAAAATTTATTTTGCAAAATATCCCGAGGAGTAAAAAGTTACGTTATTTTGTGCCCCGATCGAAGCGTAAGTGGGGAGCTTTAGGATTTCTTTACGTCGATATTTATATAAGGAATTGATATTCAGGTATTCATAATTTTTCCTAACTTTCATCATAACTTTATCCGTGAACTTTTCGTTTTTTCCTCAAAATACGATAGTGACGTTTCGTAATTACCGAGACGATCCTCGGAGGGGATCAATCGAGGCCGGGTTTCCTCTACGGCGTCACTATAATATAATGACGTTTCTCGATTACCATAAAAACGACCTCGAACGAACAAACGGCAATATTTTCAGGGATGAACTATCTTTAATATTTTTTTTACGCTAATTTTTAAGGTGTAGCAAAAAATCGCTCAAAGCCTATAGGAAATGTGCGTCTTGCGTTGTTTTTTTAATTAACTTTTGTTTAGTTACCTCTAAAAATTATTTTTCATAGAAAACTGAATTTAAGGGAGACTTAATTAAAAATAATAATAGTATAGATAAAGTACACTTACCCTCGAAAAAAAACTCGCTTAAGGAACGAAAAATTTATTTTGCAACATCTCCCGAGAAGTAAAATGTTACGTGTTCTTAATTTTTCCTAATTTTTCATCATAACTTCATCCGTGAACTTTTCGTTTTTTCCTCAAAATACGATAGTGACCTTTCGTAATTACCTAGACGATCCTCGGAGGGGATCAATCGAGGCCGGGTTTCCTCTACGGCGTCACTATAATATAATGACGTTTCGGGAAAAAAAACCGCTTAAGGAACAAAAAATTTATTTTGCACCATCTCCCGAAAAGTAGAGAGTAACTTTATTTCGTGCCCCAAGTGAACCGTAGGAGGGTACCTTTAATATTTTTTTACGTTAATTTTTAATGTGTAGCAAAAATTGTTCAAAAACTATAGGAAATGGGGGTCGTGCGTAGTTTATATAATTAATTTTTGTTTAGTTACCCCTTAAAAATTATTTTTCATAGAAAACTGAATTTAAGGGAGACTAAATTAAAAAAAATAATAATATATATATATAAAGCACACTCGCCCTCAAAAAAAAACTCGCTTAAGGAACGAAAAACTTATTTTGCAACATCTCCCGAGAAGTAAAAAGTTACGTTATTTTGTGCCCCGATCGAAGCGTAAGTGGGGACCTTTAAGATTTCTTTACGTCGATATTTATATTAAGAATTGATATTCAGGTATTCACATATCATTTATTGTTTATTTTTTCTTATGTTCTGATTTTTCATTAATTTTCATCATAAACTTTATCCTGTGAAACTTTTGTTTTTTTCCTTTCAAAATACGATTAGCAAGCATTTCATAGTTACCATGACGATCCTCGGAGGGGATCAATCGCGGCCGGTTTCCTCTACGGCGTCACTATAAAATATAATGACGTTTCTCGATTACCATAAAACGACCTCAAACGACCAAACGGCAATATTTTCAGGGATGAACTATCGTTAAGCGAATTAATTATGATTATAGTGACGTTTATTCTGTACCGTTTATAAGTCGAAGGTATAAGTTAAAATTTGAAAAAAAAAATTTCAATTTTTCCCGAGGTCGACTTTTTGGAGAGAGATTTTGATTTATACCTTTTGAGTTATAAACGGTTCCGACGAAACGTCACTATTGGAACTATTATTACGCTTAACGACGTTCTAAGAGTAAAAAAAATGGATTCTAAACGCGTAGAGTCATTTATTTTGGGCTTTTACGAAAGGTCACTATATGACGAGGACGTTTCCGAGGTAAATGGGGCGTCGTGCAAATATTTTTTATTATTTTTTTTAATTTAGTTACCTCTTAAAAATTATTTATCGTAGAAAATGAAATTTAAGGGAGACTAAACTCTAAAAAAAAATTAATATAAATAAATATAGTCAGATCATGATAAATAATTAAGAATTTTAAGAAAAATAAAGAACGAAGAAAAATAAATATCCAAATATGTGAATAACTTATTATAAGCAATTTTTACAGTCTTAGATTCCGTAATTATTTTTTTTTTTGGGTTCTCTCGGGAATGAAACTCGGCTTAAGGAACAAAAAAATTTATTTTGCACCATCTCCCGAAAAGTAGAGAGTAACGTTATTTCGTGCCCCGAGGAACGAAAAACTTATTTTGCAACATCTCCCGGCAGCAAGTAAAAAGTTACCGATATTTTGTGCCCGATCGAAGCGTAAGTTGGGAACGTTTAAGATTTCTTTACGTCGATATTTATTTTAAGAATTGATATTCAGGTATTCACATATCATTTATTGTTTATTTTTTCTATGTTCTTAATTTTTCCTAATTTTCATCATAACTTAATCCGTGAACTTTTCGTTTTTTTCCCTCAAAATACGATAGTGACGTTTCGTAATTACCTAGACGATCCTCGGAAGGGATCAATCGAGGCCGGGTTTCCTCTACGGCGTCACTATAAAATAATGACGTTTCTCGATTACCATAAAAACGACCTTGAACGATCAAACGGCAATATTTTCAGGGATGAACTATCGTTAAGCGTATTAATAATTATTATAGTGACGTTTATTCTGTAGCGTTTATAAGTCGAAGGTATAAGTTAAAATTTGGAAAAAAAAAATTTTTCAATTTTTCCCGAGGTCGACTTTTTGGAGAGAGATTTTGATTTAGACCTTTTGAGTTATAAACGGTTCCGACGAAACGTCTCTATTGGAAACTATTATTACGTTTAACGACGTTCTAAGAGTAAAAATGGATTCTAAACGCGTAGGAGTCATTTATTTTGGGCTTTTACGAAAACGTCACTATATGACGAGGACGTTTCCGAGGTAAATGGGCGTCGTTGCAATATTTTTTATTATTATTTTTATTTAGGTACCTCTAAAAATTATTTATCGTAGAAAACGGAATTTAAGGGAGACTAAACTATAGGAAAAAAAATTAATATAAATAAATATAGTACAGATCATGATAAATAATTAAGAATTTTAAGAAAAATAAAGAACGAAGAAAAAAAATTAAATATCCAATATGTGAATAACTTATTATTAAGCTATGCGAAGTCCTAGATCCGTAATTATTTTTTTTTTGGTTTCTCTCGGGAATGAAAACTCGCTTAAGGAACAAAAAATTATTTTTGCAACCATCTCCCGCAAAGTAGGAGTAACGTTATTTGCATGCCCCGAGTGAAACCGTAGGAGAGGTACTTTAATATTTTTTTACGTAATTTTTAAAGTTGTAGCAAAAAATTCGCCTCAAAGCCTATAGGAAATAGGGGTCGTGCTATTTTTTTTAATTAATTTTTGTTTATTACCTCTAAAAATTATGAAACAAAAATAAGTATTTTGCACCATCTCCCGCGAAAGTAGAAGAGTACGTTATTTAGTGCCCCGCAGGTGAAACCCGTAGGGAGGTTACCTTTAATATTTTATTTTACGCTAAATTTTAAAGAACGAAGAAAAAAAATTACTATCAAATATGTGAAGGCGTTGTGCGTTGTTTTTTTTATTATTTTTTGTTTAGTTACCTCTAAAAATTAATTTTCATAGAAAACTGAATTTAAGGAAGACTAAATTAAAAAAAAATATTAGTATCGATAAAGTACACTTGCACTCGAAAAAAAAAAAACTCGCTTAAGGAACGAAAAATTTATTTTGCAAAATATCCCGAGGAGTAAAAAGTTACGTTATTTTGTGCCCCGATCGAAGCGTAAGTGGGGAGCTTTAGGATTTCTTTACGTCGATATTTATATAAGGAATTGATATTCAGGTATTCATAATTTTTCCTAACTTTCATCATAACTTTATCCGTGAACTTTTCGTTTTTTCCTCAAAATACGATAGTGACGTTTCGTAATTACCGAGACGATCCTCGGAGGGGATCAATCGAGGCCGGGTTTCCTCTACGGCGTCACTATAATATAATGACGTTTCTCGATTACCATAAAAACGACCTCGAACGAACAAACGGCAATATTTTCAGGGATGAACTATCTTTAATATTTTTTTTACGCTAATTTTTAAGGTGTAGCAAAAAATCGCTCAAAGCCTATAGGAAATGTGCGTCTTGCGTTGTTTTTTTAATTAACTTTTGTTTAGTTACCTCTAAAAATTATTTTTCATAGAAAACTGAATTTAAGGGAGACCAAATTAAAAAAAAATATTAATATATTTAAAGTACACTTGCCGTCGAAAAAAAATCGCTTAAGAAGCGAAAAATTTATTTTGTAACATCTCCCGAGAAGTAAAAAGTTACGTTATTTTGTGCCCCGATCTATCATTAATTGTTTATTTTTTTCGTTTTTTCCTCAAAATACGATAGTGACCTTTCGTAATTACCTAGACGATCCTCGGAGGGGATCAATCGAGGCCGGGTTTCCTCTACGGCGTCACTATAATATAATGACGTTTCGGGAAAAAAAACCGCTTAAGGAACAAAAAATTTATTTTGCACCATCTCCCGAAAAGTAGAGAGTAAATTTATTTCGTGCCCCAAGTGAACCGTAGGAGTGTACCTTTAATACTTTTTTACGTTAATTTTTAATGTGTAGCAAAAATTGTTCAAAAACTATAGGAAATGGGGGTCGTGCGTAGTTTATATAATTAATTTTTGTTTAGTTACCCCTTAAAAATTATTTTTCATAGAAAACTGAATTTAAGGGAGACTAAATTAAAAAAAATAATAATATATATATATAAAGCACACTCGCCCTCAAAAAAAAACTCGCTTAAGGAACGAAAAGTTTATTTTGCAACATCTCCCGAGAAGTAAAAAGTTACGTTATTTTGTGCCACGATCGAAGCGTAGGTGGGGACCTTTAAGATTTCTTTACGTCGATATTTATATTAAGAATTGATATTCAGGTATTCACATATCATTTATTGTTTATTTTTTCTATGTTCTTAATTTTTCATAATTTTCATCATAACTTTATCCGTGAACTTTTCGTTTTTTTCCTCAAAATACGATAGTGACGTTTCATAGTTACCGAGACGATCCTCGGAGGGGATCAATCGCGGCCGGGTTTCCTCTACGGCGTCACTATAATATAATGACGTTTCTCGATTACCATAAAAACGACCTCGAACGATCAAACGGCAATATTTTCAGGGATGAACTATCGTTAAGCGTATTAATTATTATTGTAGTGACGTTTATTCTGTACCGTTTATAAGTCGGAGGTATAAGCTAAAATTTGAAAAAAAAAATTTCAATTTTTCCCGAGGTCGCGACTTTTTGGAGAGGATTTTTGATTTTACTTTTGATATAAACGGTCCGACGAAACTGCACATTAACTAAACTGCAATCGACGTGCTAAGAGTAAAAATGGAATCTAAACGCGTATAGAGTCATTATTTTGGGCTTTTACGGAAACGTCACATATATAGCGTGTGCAAATCGCATCTTAGGCATATTTTTATTATTTTTTTTAATTTAGTTACCTCTAAAAATTATTTATCGTAGAAAACGGAATTTAAGGGAGACTAAACTATAGAAAAAAATTAATATAAATAAATATAGTACAGATCATGATAAATAATTAAGAATTTAAGAAAAATAAAGAACGAAGAAAAAATAAATATCCAATATGTGAATAACTTATTATTAGCAATTCTTTACAGGCTTAGATTCCGTAATTATTATTTTTTTTTTTGGTTTCTCTTGGGAAAGAAACTCGCTTAAGGAACAAAAAATTTATTTTGCACCATCTCCCGAAAAGTAGAGAGTAACGTTTTTTCGTGCCCCGAGGAACGAAAAACTTATTTTGCAACATCTCCCGAGAAGTAAAAAGTTACGTTATTTTTTGCCCCGATCGAAGCGTAAGGTGGGGACCTTTAAGATTTTTTTATGTCACTATTTATATTAAGAATTGATATTATATTTTAATATCATTTATTGTTTATTTTTTCTATGTTCTTAATTTTTCCTAATTTTCATCATAACTTTATCCGTGAACTTTTCGTTTTTTTCCTCAAAATACGATAGTGACGTTTCGTAGTTACCGAGACGATCCTCGGAGGGGATCAATCGCGGCCGGTTTCCTCTACGGCGTCACTATAAAATAATGACGTTTCTCGATTACCATAAAAACGACCTCGAACGGTCAAACGGCAATATTTTCAGGGATGAACTATCGTTAAGCGTATTAATTATGATTATAGTGACGTTTATTCTGTACCGTTTATAAGTCGAAGGTATAAGTTAAAATTTGGAAAAAAAAATTTCAATTTTTCCCGAGGTCGACTTTTTGGAGAGCGATTTTGATTTAGACCTTTTGAGTTATAAACGGTTCTGACGAAACGTCACTATTGGAACTATTATTACGCTTAACGACGTTCTAAGAGTAAAAAATGGATTCCAAACGCGTAGAGTCATTTATTTTGGGCTTTTACGAAACGTCACTATATGACGAGGACGTTTCCGAGGTAAATGGGCGTCGTGCAATATTTTATTATTATTTTTTTTAATTGTTACCTCTAAAAATTATTTATCGTAGAAAACGGAATTAAGGGAGGGACTAAACTATAGAAAAAATTAATATAACATAAAATAGTTTACAGATCAGTGATAATAATTAAGAATTAAGAATAATAATTAACGAAGAAAAAATAAATATCTAATATGTGAATAACTTATTAATAAGCATTATTATAGATTTAGATTCCGTAATTATTTTTTTTTTGGTTTCTCTCGGGAATAACTCGCTTAAGGAACAAAAATTTATTTTGCACCATCTCCCGAAAAGTAAGAAGTAACGTTATTTCGTGCCCGATCGAAGCGTAAGAGGGGACCTTTAAGAGTTTTTTTACGTTAATTTCTTAAAGGTGTAGCAAAAAAATCGCTCAAAGCCTATAGGAAATTGGGGTCGTGCGTACTTTTATTTATTTTTGTTTAGTTACCTCTAAAATTATTTTTCATAGAAAACTGAAGTTAAGGGAGACTAAATTAAAAAAAATAATAATATATATAAAGTACACTCGCCCTCGAAAAAAAAAACTCGCTTAAGGAACGAAAAATTTATTTTGCAACATCTCCCGAGAAGTAAAAAGTTACGTTATTTTGTGCCCCGATCGAAGCGTAAGTTGGGACCTTTAAGATTTCTTTACGTAGATATTTATATTAAGAATTGATATTCAGGTATTCACATATCATTTATTGTTTATTTTTTCTATGTTCTTAATTTTTCCTAATTTTCATCATAACTTTATCCATGAACTTTTCGTTTTTTTCCTCAAAATACGATAGTGACGTTTCGTAATTACCGAGACGATCCTCGGAGGGGATCAATCGCGGCCGGGTTTCCTCTACGGCGTCACTATAAAATAATGACGTTTCTCGATTACCATAAAAACGACCTCGAACGATCAAACGGCAATATTTTCAGGGATGAACTATCGTTGGGCGTATTAATTATGATTATAGTGACGTTTCTTCTGTACCGTTTATAAGTCGAAGGTATAAGTTAAAATTTGAAAAAAAAATTCTATTTTTCCTGAGGTCGACTTTTTGGAGGGCGATTTTGATTTAGACGTTTTGAGTTATAAACGGTTCTGATGAAACGTCACTATTGGAACTATTATTACGCTTAATGACGTTCTAGGCGTAAAAAATGGATTCTAAACGCGTAGAGTGATTTATTTTGGTCTTTTACGAAACATCACTATATGACGAGGACGTTTTCGAGGTAAATGGGCGTCGTGCAATATTTTTTATTATTTTTTTTAATTTAGTTACCTCTAAAAATTATTTATTGAAGAAAATGGAATTTAAGGGAGACTAAGCTATAAAAAAAATTAATATAAATAAATATAGTATAGATCATGATAAATAATTAGGAATTTAAGAAAAATTAAGAACGAAGAAAAAATAAATATCCAATATGTGAATTAGCAATTCTTTACAGGCTGAGATTCCGTAATTATTATTTTTTTTTTGGTTTCTCTCGGGAAAAAAACTCGCTTAAGGAACAAAAAATTTATTTTGCACCATCTCCCGAAAAGTAGAGAGTAACGTTATTTCGTGGAGGGTACCTTTAATATTTTTTTTACGTTAATTTTTAAAGTTATAAAGAATTGATATTCAGGTATTCACTTATCATTAATTGTTTATTTTGTCTATGTTCTTAATTTTTCCTAATTTTCATCATACCTTTATCCGGGAACTTTTCGTTTTTTTCCTCAAAATACGATAGTGACGTTTCGTAATTACCGAGACCATCCTCGGAGGGGATCAATCGAGGCCGGGTTTCCTCTACGGCGTCACTATATTATAATGACGTTTCTCGATTACCATAAAAACGACCTCGAACGATCAAACGGCAATATTTTCAGGGATGGACTATCGTTAAGCGTATTAATTATTTTTATAACGACGTTTATTCTGTACCGGTTATAAGTCGAAGGTCTAAGTCAAAATTTGAAAAAAAAATTCTCAATTTTTCCCGAGGTCGACTTTTTGGAGAGCGATTTTGAATTAGACCTTTTGAGTTATAAACGGTTTCGATGAAACGTCACTATTGGAACAATTATTTTGCTGAACGATTTTCCAAGCGTAAAAAATGGATTCTAAACGCGTAGAGTCATTTATTGTGGGCTTTTACGAAAAAAACTCGCTTAAAGGAACAAAAAATTTATTTTGCACAATCTCCGGAAAAGTAGAGAGGAACATTTTTTCGTGCCCCGATCGAACTGTGGTAGGGTACCTTTAAGATTTTTCTAACGTTATTTTTAAAGTGTAGCAAAAAATCGCTTAAAGCCTAAAGGAAATAAGCGTCGTGCTTTGTTTTTTTTAATTATTTTTTATTTAGCTACCTCTAAAAATTATTTTTCATAGAAAACTGAATTTAAGAAAGACTGCCGGGAACGTCGTCGTCATATAGTGACGTTTCGTAAAAGCCCAAAATAAATGACTCTACGCGTTTAGAATCCATTTTTAACGCCTAGAACATCGTTAAGCGTAATAATCGTTCCAATAGTGACGTTTCATCGGAACCGTTTATAACTCAAAAGGTCTTATTAAAAATCGCTCTCCAAAAAGTTGACTTCGGGAAAAATTGAGAATTTTTTTCAAATTTTGACTTAGACCTTGACTTATAAACGGTACAAAATAAACGTCGCTATAATAATAAATAACACGCTTAACGATAGTTCATCTCTGAAAATATTGCCGTTTGATCGTTCGAGGTCGTTTTTATGGTAATCGAGAAACGTCATTATATTATAGTGACGCCGTAGAGGAAACCCGGCCTCGATTGATCCCCTCCGAGGATCGTCTCGGTAATTACGAAACGTCACTATCGTATTTTGAGAAAAAAAAACGAAAAGTTCAAGGATAAAGGTATGATGAAAATTTAGGAAAAATAGGAACATAGAAAAAAATTAAATTAATGATATGTAAATACCTGAATATCAATTCTTTATATAAATATCGATGTAAGGAAATCTTAAAGGTCCCCACTTACGCTTCGATCGGGGCACAAAATAACGTAACTTTTTACTTCTCGGGAGATGTTGCAAAATAAATTTTTCGTTCCCTAAGCGAGTATTTTTTTTCGTATGGAAAGTGTTTTACAAAAAATAACATTTTTTTTTTAATTTAGTTCTCCCTTAAATTCAGTTTTCTATGAAAAAATTTTTAGAGATAACTAAACAAAAAAATATATAAAAAAACAAAAACACGACGGCCCATTTCTATTAGGCTTTAAGCGATTTTTTGCTACACTTTAAGGCCTAAAGGAAATAAGCGGTCGTGCTTTGTTTTTTTAATTATTTTTTTATTTAGCTACCTCTAAAAATTTATTTTTCATAGAAAACTGAATTAAAGGGAGACTAAATTCGTCATATAGTGACGTTTCGTAAAGGCCCAAAATAAATGACTCTACGCGTTTGAATCCATTTTTAACGCCTAGAACATCGTTAAGCGTAATAATCGTTCCAATAGTGACGTTTCATCGGAACCGTTTATAACTCAAAAGGTCTTATTAAAAATCGCTCTCCAAAAAGTTGACTTCGGGAAAAATTGAGAATTTTTTTCAAATTTTGACTTAGACCTTTGACTTATAAACGGTACAAAATAAACGTCGCTATAATAATAAATAATACGCTTAACGATAGTTCATCTCTGAAAATATTGCCGTTTGATCGTTCGAGGTCGTTTTTATGATAATCGAGAAACGTCATTATATTATAGTGACGCCGTAGAGGAAACCCGGCCTCGATTGATCCCCTCCGAGGATCGTCTCGGTAATCGAAACGTCACTATCGTATTTGAGAAAAAAAACGAAAAGTTCAAGGATAAAGGTATGATAAAATTAGGGAAAATTAAGAACATAGAAAAAATTAAAAATTAATGGTGAAGTGGAATACCTGAATATCAATTCTTTATATAAATAACGACGTAAAGAAATCTTAAAGGTTCCCACTTACGCTTCGATCGGGGCACAAAATAACGGTTAACTTTTTACTTCTCGGGAGATGTGCAAAATAAATTTTTCGTTCCTAAGCGAGTTTTTTTCGAGGGCAGGTGTACTATACATAACATCATAAAGTAGAAATTTAGTCTCCCTTAAATTCAGTTTTTTCTATGAAAATTAATTTTTAGAGGTAACTTAAACAAAAAATATTATAAAAAAAAACAAACACGACGCCCATTTTCCTATAGGCTTTTAAGCGATTTTTTTGCACACTTTAAAAATTAACATTAAAAAAAAAATCTTTAAAGGTACCCTACTACGGTTCTCTCGGGCACGATAAGTTACTCCTACTTTTCGCGGAGATGGTGCATTAATTAATTTTTGTTTCCTTAAGCGACGTTTTTTTTTCCCGGAGAAACCAAAAAAAAATAATAATTACGAAATCTAAGTCTGTAAAGAATTGTTAATAATCAGTTATTCACATATTGAATGTTCTTTATTTTTCTTAAAGTCTTAATTATTTATCATCATCTATACTTAATTTTTTTTATTAATATTTCTTTTATAGTTTAGTCTCCCTTAAATTACATTTTCTACGATAAACAATTTTTAGAGGTAACTAAATTAAAAAATAAAATATTGCACGACACCCATTTTCCCCGGAAACGTCGTCGTCATATAGTGACGTTTCGTAAAAGCCCAAAATAAATGACTCTACGCGTTTAGAATCCGTTTTTTACGCTTAGAACATCGTTAAGCGTAATAATCGTTCCAAAGTGACGTTTCATCTGAACCGTTTATAACTCGAAAGGTTTAATTCAAAATCGCTCTCCAAAAAGTCGACCTCGGGAAAAATTGAGAATTTTTTTTTCAAATTTTGACTTAGACCTTCGACTTATGAACGGTACAGAATAAACGTCACTATAATAATAATTATTACACTAAACGATAGTCCATCCCTGAAAATATTTCCTTTTGATCGTTCGAGGTCATTTTAATGGTAATCGAGAAACGTCATTATATTATGGTGACGCCGTAGACGTAGAGGAAACCCGACCTCGATTTATCCCCTCCGAGGTTCGTCTCGGTCCTTACGAAACATCACTATCGTATTTTGAGGAAAAAACGAAAAGTTCACGGATAAAGGTATACGCTTTGAGCGATTTTTTGCTATAGATGATGATAATTAATTAAGGCTTTAAGAAAAAAAAAAATATCCAATATGTGTATACCTGATTATCAATCCTTTATAGACTCAGATTTCGTAATTATTTTTTTTGTTTCCCTCGAAAATAAAACTCGCTTAAGGAACAAAAAATTTATTTTGCACCATCTCCCGAGAAGTATAGAGTGACGTTATTTCGTGCCCAGAGTGAACCTTAGGAGGTATTCTTAAGATTTTTTTTACGATAATTTTTTAAAGTGTACTATATTTATATTTATATTTTTTATTGTTTAGTCTCCCTTAAATTCCATTTTCTACGATGAATAAATTTTAGAGGCAAGTCTAAGCACCTTACAGCTGCATTTAGCTTTCGTTGTTCGAAAACGCTTCGTTAACTAATAGACGGATCAAGATAAACGTCCACAGTTTCGATCTATTACTACGTTTAACCTTAAGGGGATACGTGAAGTCCTAGATTTCGTAATTTTTTTTGGCTTCCCTCGAAAAAAAACTCGCTTAAGGAACGAAAAAATATATTTTTTCCAATCTCCCGAGAAGTCAAAAGTAACGTTATTTCGTTGAACGATGATACGGTGAGGGTCGACCCTATGTCCTTTCAATGGCGGTCGGCCTATTAACTACGTTATAACGAGGTTTCGAAGCTAAAAGAATGTCGATCTCCTTTCTTCAACGGTGGTCGTCATAGATTATAAGCGAAATGAGAATAATCTATATACTATGAATATTAAAGTTGCCAAAAACTGTCCACCTTTTTCACGACCCTTTTTCATCAACGTTAAAAATAGCCAAAAACACCACTAAAATCATTTCAACCTGATATAAATTTGAAATACCTAATAAATATATTATTTTACTTTTCCATTTTATCCCTCATTTATCCCTGATACAAAATATACTATTAATTTTAAACATGTCTTTTTTGTCTCCCCTCATCCCTCTGTTTTTGGCCATAATATTCTCCAGTTTTACAATCACTTATTTTGGGCAACTTTTCTGCCGGTAAAACCACGGCGAACGTAGAGAGCGTCGCTTCACCGGCATTATCATTGCCCTCCTTTTTGACAATTTTTCATCCTGGCGAACGTAGCGAGCGAAACAAGCGAAGTGAGCCAGTTGCGAGTGCGCAGCACTCGCTCGAAGGCAAGCCCTAACGCTTGCGTTAGGGAGGAGCGTAGCGACGTTGCTTGTAATAATTAAAACTTTAGGAAAAATTCAGACACATATTTATGTATAAATTTTTTTCTGAAAATAAGAGTGTCTTTCATAAGAAAGGAATAGATATAGATATAGATTATAAGTTAAATATTAATGGTAATAATTAAAACTTCAGGAAAAATTGTGATAGGCATATTATATTTTCAAAAATATTTTTTTTGGAAAAATATGAAAGTGTCGTTTTATGAAAAACTAAATCTAAAATCTGAGAAATAAAAATGACTTTGAAATATTTTCGTGAAAATATTTTGTAGATTTACAATTATACTATGGCGTCATTTTAGTTCCCGATAAAACGTTACTATGCGAACAGCTAATGCGGCCGACAATAGTTTGTTCGGGGAAAAACGATGTTTGATTCATTTGATTATTTTTCGTTTCCCCGTTAAACCAAAATAAGGTATCGAGCTAGTGATCATTTGAAAGAGATGGTCGCGTTATAGAGACCTTTTTTTTATCTCGCTAATTAGTAACCGTTGGCGCTCTCCTCTCCCGAGAAATATAACGATGATAGATTTTCATTTAAAACCCAAAATGATTAAATAAATAAATAATAAAGTAAATAAATAATAATTGCGATATATCGAAACATATTATTTTCAATTTTGTAATCGCAAAAAATGTCCGAAGCCGATCTAATGCCCGTAACGAGCGACACTCTATTTGAACTTTTAGGTGACGCGAAATATTTACTGAATCCCGACTACGACGGTAGAGGTCGTCCCGACCCCGCGTCGTCCTCGCACAATACCGATAAAAATAATGATGGAAATTACGATTTAAGTAATGAAAAACGGAAACTCTTTACTTGGGTGGAAAATTTAGATTGTTCGTGTAATAAAAAGGAGATTACCGAACTCATTAAGAAATTCGAGAGAGAGAGAAAAGAAGATGGCGATCGAGAAGAGGAGGAGGAGGGCGGGGGAGAGTATCCGACGCGGCTAGGATCCGGGATATTTCATTTCGTTAAAATGTTGACCCTGAAAGAGTATTTTTCGCACCCTAAAAACCTGTTCGAATTCATTTCGACCGTAACGAAAGAGAAGTATAACTTTTGTCATTGTTTGGAGGAAAATCTCGCGTACGAAATAGAACTGGATGCCCTTTCTTGTTTAATTTGCGACTCTTGTAATGGGGTCACGTGTCTCAAATGTTTTTATTCGCATTACTCTGCGAGCAGTGAAGGCAGCGTAATCGAAAGAGAAGAAGAAAGAGAATCGCCTCAGGGCCCCCAGTCATCCTCGTCGACTTCGAGCCCACGCCCTCTCGCACTGCGTCGCCGCTACCGGTGCTGCAACGATGTCCGAATGCTCACCATAGACGGTTATTTTAATAAACTCCGGGAAGGATGCGTCGAAAAAATTAACAGTTTCTATCCATTATTTTTTGCCGCCTTCAAGTCCATTATTTTAACGAATTACCAGGATACATCGGTTTTCAAAAATCTAATCGTGAAAGAGGTGACGGATAAGCGCTTCGATTATCAGGTTCAGGTTTGCGTCAAGGGAGGAGAAACCGAGTGCTTGTCGTTTTCTTCGGAAACCGATGGTTTGGTGAACGACGCCTGGAAGGGAAATAAGGGCGCCTATAGGATCAAAGACGGCGTCGAGGAATTTTGTCATTGCCGCGAGCTTTCGTTTTTGTTCAAAACGCGATCGCGACGATGCCTAACCGAGCTATCTCGATTTTCGGTCATCGGTAATTACGCCTTGTTCTTTATCGATTACAGCGTCCCCCTGGTGGACGAGCTCGTTGACGTCGAGGCCGATTTGGCAGATGGTTTTAGCTGTTTAGAAAAAGGCGGCGGTAGCGGCGGTCTAGCGCGAAAAAATCTCGCAAGGAAAAAAAAAAAAACCGCCGACTCGGTCGATTCCACGAACGTTCTAAACTCGTTGCTTCGAATGACCAAATCGGCGCGACGTCAACGAGCTCGTCCACCAGGGGGACGCTGTAATCGATAAAGAACAAGGCGTAATTACCGATGACCGAAAATCGAGATAGCTCGGTTAGGCATCGTCGCGATCGCGTTTTGAACAAAAACGAAAGCTCGCGGCAATGACAAAATTCCTCGACGCCGTCTTTGATCCTATAGGCGCCCTTATTTCCCTTCCAGGCGTCGTTCACCAAACCATCGGTTTCCGAAGAAAACGACAAGCACTCGGTTTCTCCTCCCTTGACGCAAACCTGAACCTGATAATCGAAGCGCTTATCCGTCACCTCTTTCACGATTAGATTTTTGAAAACCGATGTATCCTGGTAATTCGTTAAAATAATGGACTTGAAGGCGGCAAAAAATAATGGATAGAAACTGTTAATTTTTTCGACGCATCCTTCCCGGAGTTTATTAAAATAACCGTCTATGGTGAGCATTCGGACATCGTTGCAGCACCGGTAGCGGCGACGCAGTGCGAGAGGGCGTGGGCTCGAAGTCGACGAGGATGACTGGGGGCCCTGAGGCGATTCTCTTTCTTCTTCTCTTTCGATTACGCTGCCTTCACTGCTCGCAGAGTAATGCGAATAAAAACATTTGAGACACGTGACCCCATTACAAGAGTCGCAAATTAAACAAGAAAGGGCATCCAGTTCTATTTCGTACGCGAGATTTTCCTCCAAACAATGACAAAAGTTATACTTCTCTTTCGTTACGGTCGAAATGAATTCGAACAGGTTTTTAGGGTGCGAAAAATACTCTTTCAGGGTCAACATTTTAACGAAATGAAATATCCCGGATCCTAGCCGCGTCGGATACTCTCCCCCGCCCTCCTCCTCCTCTTCTCGATCGCCATCTTCTTTTCTCTCTCTCTCGAATTTCTTAATGAGTTCGGTAATCTCCTTTTTATTACACGAACAATCTAAATTTTCCACCCAAGTAAAGAGTTTCCGTTTTTCATTACTTAAATCGTAATTTCCATCATTATTTTTATCGGTATTGTGCGAGGACGACGCGGGGTCGGGACGACCTCTACCGTCGTAGTCGGGATTCAGTAAATATTTCGCGTCACCTAAAAGTTCAAATAGAGTGTCGCTCGTTACGGGCATTAGATCGGCTTCGGACATTTTTTGCGATTACAAAATTGAAAATAATATGTTTCGATATATCGCAATTATTATTTATTTACTTTATTATTTATTTATTTAATCATTTTGGGTTTTAAATGAAAATCTATCATCGTTATATTTCTCGGGAGAGGAGAGCGCCAACGGTTACTAATTAGCGAGATAAAAAAAAAAGGTCTCTATAACGCGACCATCTCTTTCAAATGATCACTAGCTCGATACCTTATTTTGGTTTAACGGGGAAACGAAAAATAATCAAATGAATCAAACATCGTTTTTCCCCGAACAAACTATTGTCGGCCGCATTAGCTGTTCGCATAGTAACGTTTTATCGGGAACTAAAATGACGCCATAGTATAATTGTAAATCTACAAAATATTTTCACGAAAATATTTCAAAGTCAATTTTATTTCTCAGATTTTAGATTTAGTTTTTCATAAAACGACACTTTCATATTTTTCCAAAAAAAATATTTTTGAAAATATAATATGCCTATCACAATTTTTCCTGAAGTTTTAATTATTACCATTAATATTTAACTTATAATCTATATCTATATCTATTCCTTTCTTATGAAAGACACTCTTATTTTCAGAAAAAAATTTATACATAAATATGTGTCTGAATTTTTCCTAAAGTTTTAATTATTACAAGCAACGTCGCTACGCTCCTCCCTAACGCAAGCGTTAGGGCTTGCCTTCGAGCGAGTGCTGCGCACTCGCAACTGGCTCACTTCGCTTGTTTCGCTCGCTACGTTCGCCAGGATGAAAAATTGTCAAAAAGGAGGGCAATGATAATGCCGGTGAAGCGACGCTCTCTACGTTCGCCGTGGTTTTACCGGCAGAAAAGTTGCCCAAAATAAGTGATTGTAAAACTGGAGAATATTATGGCCAAAAACAGAGGGATGAGGGGAGACAAAAAAGACATGTTTAAAATTAATAGTATATTTTGTAACAGGGATAAATGAGGGATAAAATGGAAAAGTAAAATAATATATTTATTAGGTATTTCAAATTTATATCAGGTTGAAATGATTTTAGTGGTGTTTTTGGCTATTTTTAACGTTGATGAAAAAGGGTCGTGAAAAAGGTGGACAGTTTTTGGCAACTTTAATATTCATAGTATATAGATTATTCTCATTTCGCTTATAATCTATGACGACCACCGTTGAAGAAAGGAGATCGACATTCTTTTAGCTTCGAAACCTCGTTATAATGTAGTTAATAGGCCGACCGCCATTGAAAGGACATAGGGTCGACCCTCACCGTATCATCGTTCAACGAAATAACGTTACTTTTGACTTCTCGGGAGATTGGAAAAAATATATTTTTTCGTTCCTTAAGCGAGTTTTTTTTCGAGGGAAGCCAAAAAAAATTACGAAATCTAGGACTTCACGTATCCCCTTAAGGTTAAACGTAGTAATAGATCGAAACTGTGGACGTTTATCTTGATCCGTCTATTAGTTAACGAAGCGTTTTCGAACAACGAAAGCTAAATGCAGCTGTAAGGTGCTTAGACTTGCCTCTAAAATTTATTTATCGTAGAAAATGGAATTTAAGGGAGACTAAACAATAAAAAATATAAATATAAATATAGTACACTTTAAAAAATTATCGTAAGTAAAAAAAATCTTAAGAATACCTCCTAAGGTTCACTCTGGGCACGAAATAACGTCACTCTATACTTCTCGGGAGATGGTGCAAAATAAATTTTTTGTTCCTTAAGCGAGTTTTATTTTCGAGGGAAACAAAAAAAATAATTACGAAATCTAAGTCTATAAAGGATTGATAATCAGGTATACACATATTGGATATTTTTTTTTTTTTCTTAAAGCCTTAATTAATTATCATCATCTATAGCAAAAAATCGCTCAAAGCGTATACCTTTATCCGTGAACTTTTCGTTTTTTACTCAAAATACGATAGTGATGTTTCGTAAGGACCGAGACGAACCTCGGAGGGGATAAATCGAGGTCGGGTTTCCTCTACGGCGTCACCATAATATAATGACGTTTCTCGATTACCATTAAAATGACCTCGAACGATCAAACGGCAATATTTTCAGGGATGGACTATCGTTTAGTGTAATAATTATTATTATAGTGACGTTTATTCTGTACCATTTATAAGTCGAAGGTCTAAGTCAAAATTTGAAAAAAAAATTCTCAATTTTTCCCGAGGTCGACTTTTTGGAGAGCGATTTTGAATTAAACCTTTCGAGTTATAAACGGTTCAGATGAAAACGTCACCTTTTGAGACACGATTACAATACGCTTAACGATTTCTGAAGCGTAAAAACGATTTCTAAACGGCGTAGAGTCATTATAACTTTTGGGGCTTTTACGAAAGTCACTATATAACGACGACGAGTTTTCCGGGGGGGGGGGAAAGGAGGGGGGGGGGGGGGAAGGGGGGAAAGGGAGGAGGGGGGGGGGGGAGGGGGGGGGCGGGGGGGGGGGGGTGATTGTGTTCGTGCAATTATTTTATTTTTTAATTTTAGTTACCTCTAAAAAATTGTTTATCGTAGAAAATGTAATTTAAGGGAGACTAAACTATAAAAGAAATATTAATAAAAAAAATTAAGAATAGATTATGAAAACAAATTAAAAATTATTAGAAAAATTAAAAAGAATGTTCTTTATGTGCTTTACTGAATATTAACAATTTTTTATAAAAGAATCCTATCTAGAATTTCGTAATTATTTTTTTTTTTGGTTTCTCTCGGGAAAAAAAGTTAACTAAGGAACAAAAAAAATTAAATTATGCACCATCTCCGAAAAGTTAGAGAGTAACCGTTATTTCGTGCCCGAGCAGAACGTAGTAGGGGTACCTTTAAGATATTTTTATATGTTAATTTTTAAAGTGTAGCAAAAAATCGCTTAAAGCCTATAGGAAATGGGCGTCGTGTTTTGTTTTTTTTTATATATTTTTTTGTTTAGTTTTCAATGTTAATGTAAAAAATTATTTTTCGTAGAGAACTGAATTTAAGGGAGACTAAATTAAAAAAAATAATAATGTTATGTATAGTACACCTGCCCTCGAAAAAAATACTCGCTTAGGGAACGAAAAATTTATTTTGCAACATCTCCCGAGAAGTAAAAAGTTAAGTTATTTTGTGCCCCGATCGAAGCGTAAGTGGGGACCTTTAAGATTTCCTTACATCGATATTTATATAAAGAATTGATATTCAGGTATTCACTCACCATTAATTTATTTTTTCTATGTTCTTAATTTTTCCTAATTTTCATCATACCTTTATCCTTGAACTTTACCTTTCGTTTTTTTCCTCAAAATACGATAGTGACGTTTCGTAATTACCGAGACGATCCTCGGAGGGGATCAATCGAGGCCGGGTTTCCTCTACGGCGTCACTATAATATAATGACGTTTCTCGATTACCATAAAAACGACCTCGAACGATCAAACGGCAATATTTTCAGGGATGAACTATCGTTAAGCGTATTATTTATTATTATAGCGACGTTTATTTTGTACCGTTTATAAGTCAAAGGTCTAAGTCAAAATTTGAAAAAAATTCTCAATTTTTCCCGAAGTCAACTTTTTGGAGAGCGATTTTTAATAAGACCTTTTGAGTTATAAACGGTTCCGATGAAACGTCACTATCGGAACGATTATTACGCTTAACGATGTTCTAGGCGTTAAAAATGGATTCTAAACGCGTAGAGTCATTTATTTTGGGCTTTTACGATACGTCACTATATGACGACGACGTTCCCGGCAGTCTTTCTTAAATTCAGTTTTCTATGAAAAATAATTTTTAGAGGTAGCTAAATAAAAAATAATTAAAAAAAACAAAGCACGACGCTTATTTCCTTTAGGCTTTAAAGTGTAGCAAAAAATCGCTTAAAGCCTATAGGAAATGGGCGTCGTGTTTTGTTTTGTTTTTTTATATATTTTTTTGTTTAGTTATCTCTAAAAATTATTTTTCATAGAAAACTGAATTTAAGGGAGACTAAATTAAAAAAAAATAATGTTATGTATAGTACACCTGCCCTCGAAAAAAATACTCGCTTAGGGAACGAAAAATTTATTTTGCAACATCTCCCGAGAAGTAAAAAGTTACGTTATTTTGTGCCCCGATCGAAGCGTAAAGTTGGGACCTTTAAGATTTCCTTACGTCGATATTTATTTAAAGAATTGATATTCAGGTATTTCACTCACCATTAATTTATTTTTTTTCTATATTCTAAATTTTTCCTATTTTTCATCTTACTTTTTTCCTTGAACTTTTTTTTTTTTTTTCTCAAAATACGATTGTGACGTTTCGTAATTACCGAGACGATCCTCGGAGGGGAATCGAGGCCGGGTTTCCTCTACGGCGTCACTATAATATAATGACGTTTCTCGATTACCATAAAACGACCTCAAACGACCAAACGGCAATATTTTCAGAGATGAACTATCGTTAAGCGTATTATTTATTATTATAGCGACGTTTATTTTGTACCGTTTATAAGTCAAGGTCTAAGTCAAAATTTGAAAAAAAAATTTTCCCGAAGTCAACTTTTTGGAGAGCGATTTTTAATAAGACCTTTTGAGTTATAAACGGTTCCGATGAAACGTCACTATTGAACTATTATTACGCTTAACGACTTTCTAAGCGTAAAAAAAGCTTATAACCGCGTAGAGTCATTTATTTTGGGCTTTACGAAACGCAGCTTATGAGACGGACACGTTCCCGGCAAGTTCTTTCTAATTCAGTTATTCATGAAAAATAATTTTTACGAGGTTAAGCTAAATTAAAAGAAATAATTAAAAAAAACAAAGCACGACGCTTATTTCTTTATAGGCTTTAAGCGATTTTTTGCTACACTTTAAAATACGTAAGAAAAATCTTAAGGTTACCCTACTCACAGTTCGATCGGGGCAGAAAAAGTTCCTCTCTACTCATTTCCGGAGATCTGTGCAAAATAAATTTTTTGTTCTTTAAGCGAGTTTTTTTTCCCGAAGGAAACCAAAAAAAAAAAAAAATAATTACGGAATCTAAGTCTGTAAAGAATTGATAATATTTAGTTATTCACATATTGGATATTTATTTTTCTTCGTTCTTAATTTTTCTTAAAGTCTTAATTATTTATCATCATCTATACTTATATTTTTATTAATATTTTTGTGTATAGTTTAGTCTCCTTAAATTCCATTTTCTATAATAAATTAAAATGTAGGTTAACTAAATTAAAAAAAACATAAATATTGGCACGACGCTCCATTAACACCGGAAAACGTGCTTTGCGTCTTGATAGTGACGTTCGTAAAAGCCCACAATAAATGACTCTACGCGTATTAGAATCCATTTACGCTTAGAAAAGTCGTTAAGCGTAATAATAGTACCAATAGTGACGTTTCATCGAAACCGTTTATAACTCAAAAGGTTTAAATCAAAATCGCTCTCCAAAAAGTCGACCTCGGGAAAATTAGAATTTTTTTCTTCAAATTTGACTATAGACCTTCGATTATAAACGGTACAGAATAAACGTCGTTAAAAATAATATAATACGCTTAACGATAGTCCATTCCTGGAAAATATTGCCGTTTGATTCGTTCGAGGTCCGTTTTATGGTAAATCGAGAAACCTCTTATAATATAGTGGACGCCGTAGAGGGAAACCCGGCCTCGATTTGATCCCCTCCGAGGATGGTCTCGGTAATTACGAAACGTCACTATCGTATTTTGAGGGAAAAAAACGAAAAGTTCACGGATAAAGTTATGATGAAAAATTAGGAAAAATTAAGAACATAGACAAAATAAACAATTAATGATAAGTGAATACCTGAATATCAATTCTTTATAACTTTAAAAATTAACGTAAAAAAATATTAAAGGTACCCTCATACGGTTCACTCTCTACTTTTCGGGAGATGGTGCAAAATAATTATTTTTGTTCCTTTAAGCGAGTTTTTTTCCCCAAGAGAAACCAAAAAAAAATAATAATTTACGGAATCTCAGCCTGTAAAGAATTGCTAATTCACATATTGGATATTTAATTTTTTTTCGTTCTTAATTTTTCTTAAATTTTTAATTATTTCTCTAATCATATTACTATATTTATTAATATATATTAATTTATTTTTTATATTTAGTCTTCCTTAAATTCCATTTTCTTCAATAAATAATTTTTTAGGAGTAACTAAATTAAAAAAAAATCAATAAAAAAATATTGCACGACGCCCATTTACCTCGGAAAACGTCCCTTTTCCTTTTTTTTGCCCTTTTTCGTTTCATTATAGTGACGGTTTCGTAAAAGACCAAAATTAAATCACTACTACGCGTTTACGAATCCTTTTCTTTACGCCTATAACGTCATCTTAAGCGTAACTAATAGTTCCAATATGACGTTTCATCAGAACGGTTTATTAACTGAAAAGGTCTAAATCAAAATCGCCCTCCAAAAAGTCGACCTCGGGAAACAATAGAATTTATTTTTTTTCAAATTTTAACTTATACCCTTCGACTTATAAACGGTACAGAATAACGTCACTCATAATCATAAATTAATACGCCAACGATAGTTCATCCCTGAAAATATTGCGTTTGATCGTTCGAGGTCGTAATTTTATGGTAATCGAGAAGAACGTCCATTATTTATATAGTGACGCCGTAGCAGAAACCCGGGCCGCGATTGATCCCCCTCCGAGGGCGATCGTCTCAGGGTAATCTACGAAACGTCACTATCGTATTTTTTGAGGAAAAAAACGAAAAGCTCACGGATAAAGTTATGTGATGAAAATTACGGAAAATAAGAACATAGAAAAATAAACAATAAATGATATGTGAATACCTGAATATCAATTCACTTAACTATAAATATCTCCGGTAAGAAATCTTAAAGGTCCCAACTTACGCTATCGATCGGGCACAAAATACGATAACTTTTTTAACTTCTCAAGGAGATGTTGCAAAATTCAATTTTTTCGTTCCATTAAGCGAGTTTTTTTTTTTCGAGTGCAAGTGTACTTTATACGTATGATTATTTATTTTTTTTTAATTTAGTCTCCTTTAAATTCGTTTTCTTTGAAAAATAATTTTTAGAGGTAAACTAAACAAAAATTAATTATTAAAAACTTAGCGACGACCCCTATTTCCTATAGGCTTTGAGCGATTTTTTGCTACACTTTTAAAAATTAACGTAAAAAAATATTAAAGTACCCTCCTACGGTTCCCGCGGGCACGAAATAACGTTTAGCTCTCTCACTTTTGCGGAGATGGTGCCAAATAAATTTTTTGTTCCTTAAGCGAGTTTCATTCCCGAGAGAAACCAAAAAAAAAATAATTACGGAATCTAAGCCTGTAAAAAATTGCTTTTAATAAGTTATTCACATATTGGATATTTATTTTTTCTTCTTCTTTATTTTTCTTAAATTCTTAATTTATTTATCATTGATCTGTACTATATTTATTTATATTAATTTTTTTCTATAGTTTAGTCTCTTTAAATTCCGTTTTCTACGATTAAATAATTTTTAGAGGTTACTAAATTTAAAAAAAAATAATAAAAAATATGCACGACGCCCATTTACCTCTGAAACGTCTTTGTAATTTATATAGTGACGTTTCGTAAAAGCCCAAATAAATGACTCTACGCGTTTTAGGACAATCCATTTTGTTACTCTTAGGACCGTTCGATTAAGCGTAATAAATGTCCAAATAGTGACCGTTTCGTCGGAACCGTTTAATATAACTCAACGAACACGCCCTAAATTCAAAATCTCTCTCCAAAAAGTCGACCTCCCTCGGAAAAATTTGAAATTTTTTTTTTCAACATTTAACTTATACCTTTCGACTTAATAAAACGGTACGAATTAAACGTCACTATAGATCATTAATATAATTACGACTCTCAGGTATCGCAGTTTAGTTCACCCTGAAATATTGCACGTTTGACAGTCGAGGTCGTTTTATGGTATCGAGAAACGTCATTATTTTATAGTGAGCCCGTAGAGGAACCCTGGCCGCGATTTGATCCCCTCCGAGGGATCGTCTCGGTACTACGAACACTGGTCAATATCGTTATGTTGAGGAAAAAAAACGAAAAAGTTCAGGGATAAAGTTATGATGAAAATTATGAAAAAATAAGAACAAGACACAAAATAAACAATAAATGAAATGGGAATACCTTGAATATCAATTCTTAATATAAATATCTGCGTAAAGAAATCTTAAAGGTTCCCACTTACGCTTCGATCGAGGGCACAAAATAACGTTAACTTTTTTACTTCTCGGGAGATGTTGCAAAATAGGTTTTTCGTTCCTTAAAGCGGAGTTTTTTTTTTGACGGGCGAGTATGTGCTTTATATAATATATCTATTAATTTTTTTTTAATTTAGTCTCCCTTTAATTCAGTTTTCTATGAAAAATAATTCTTTAGAGGTAAGCTTAAACAAAAAATTAATTATATATAAAACTACGCACGACCCCCATTTCCTATAGTTTTTGAACAATTTTTGCTACACATTAAAAATTAACGTAAAAAAGTATTAAAGGTACACTCCTACGGTTCACTTGGGGCACGAAATAAATTTACTCTCTACTTTTCGGGAGATGGTTCAAAATAATTTTTTTGTTCCTTAAGCGGTTTTTTTCCCGAAACGTCATTATATTATAGTGACGCCGTAGAGGAAACCCGGCCTCGATTGACCTGAATATCAATTCTTAATATAAATATCGACGTAAAGAAATCTTAAAGGTCCCCACTTACGCCTCGATCGGGGCAAAAAATAACGTAACCTTTTAATTCTCGGGAGATGTTGCAAAATAAATTTTTCGTTCCTTAAGCGAGTTTTTTTTTCGAGGGCAAGTGTACTTTATATATATTATTATTTTTTTTAATTTAGTCTCCCTTAACTTCAGTTTTCTATAAAAAATAATTTTTAGAGGTGACTAAACAAAAATTATTTATAAAAACTACGCACGACCCCTATTTCCTATAGGCTTTGAGCGATTTTTTGCTACACTTTAAAAATTAACGTAAAAAAATATTAAAAGTACCCTCCTACGGTTCCCTCGGGGCACGAAATAACGTTACTCTCTACTTTTCGGGAGATGGTGCAAAATAAATTTTTTGTTCCTTAAGCGAGTTTCATTCCCGAGAGAAACCAAAAAAAAAATAATTACGGAATCTAAGCCTGTAAAAAATTGCTTTTAATAAGTTATTCACATATTGGATATTTATTTTTTCTTCGTTCTTTATTTTTCTTAACATTCCTTAATGTATTTATCATTGATCTTGTACTATCTGACGACTCGGACCGTGAGCTCACTTATTTATGACATTAATTTACTTATTTACTACCTTCTATAAGAAATTTCTATAGTATCTTCATAGGTTATTAGTCATCTCTTTTATGCGAAAACATCGCGAATTTTAACCTGAAAGCTCCTGCCCATAAATTCCGTTTCTCTCACGATTAAAGTAATTTTTAGAGGCCAAAGCTAATTAAAAAAAAGATAAATAAATTAGATATTGACACGACGTGGTCGTACAACCCAATCTACCTCAGGAAAACGCTCTGCGTCATATAGTGACGTCTTCGTAAAAGCGTCCACCAAATATATTTAAAAATGAGTGCCTCTACCGCTGATCGTAAAAGCCCATAAAAAAAATGTTACTTCTACGCGTTATAATTCCTAGAAATCCATTTTTTACCATATTCTTTAGAAACTGTCCGATTAAGACGCCAGTAAAATATATAGTCTCAATAGTTGGAACGGTTATTTCCGTTGTCTAAGGAACCGTTCTATAACTCCAGATAAATGTAAATGTTATAAACAGGTCCGAGATGATGTAACGTATCAATCATCAATCTCCCTCCAAAAACTGAATCCGCTTAGTTAAATTCATAATAGGTCTTACATATAAAAACTCGCCTCTCTTCAAAAGGAGTTGAAAAAAAACTTCGTTGAGAATTTTTTTTTTTATCAAGAAAATTTATGTGTTAGAAGCATAAGATATACCTATTTTTTTCATCGACTTAATACATTTTTGACTATCAGCCTTACAGATTAGTGACTATATAAACCGCCACAAGCGCTAAAGGTTCACATATAAAAAACGTCGCTATATAATATCTAATAATTAAATAATATATCGCTTATACGAACTGCTAGGGCGTTTCAGATTCATCCTCCCGAATAATGAATATCACACTCGTATTTTGCACGTTCGAAAGTAGTCTGTTATCCGTTTTTTATTGTTTCGACGAGTAATCGAGTCGGTATTTAGAATAATGCGTCGGATTTTATATTTATCGTAATGAGTGACGCACCCTCATTATTATTACTATGCAACCCCCGAGAGGCGGTATACGCCAGGGAAACCCGGCCCGCCATTGATCCCCTCCGAGCGATCGTCCGTTATACTGCGGAAACCCGGCCCCTCGTAACTTACCGATAGAACCGTCTCCCACTCAATTCCGGTAGATTGTATGATGCGTGACTAACAAAAACGAAAAGGTGAATTCTTACGGAAACGTACTAAAGTTATATGACTGAAATTTTATGAGGAAAATTTAAGAGAAACAATAGAAAAAATAATAGGTATAGAAAATCATGAGAAATAAAGTTCAAGGTAGATAAATAACAGCTGGAATATCTTAATTCTTAATATATATGATGAAAAAATTATTCGAGGAAAAAGTTAATGAAAACACGATAGAGGAAAAAATCTAATAAAGAGTTCATTTACAACTTACGCGTATTTCTGTAGGTCGTTTGTGGGGCGACAAATAATAATGAGTGAATACCTGAATATCAATTCTCTGTAAACTTAATTATATATATCTCAGCATTTGTAAGGATCAGAGTCGTAAGAAAGGTCTTCCGATTTGCGCCTATCGATTCGAGAGTAGTTTTTCGTTCCTTAAGCGGAGTTTTTTTTTTGAGGCGAGTTGTGCTTTATATATTATATTAATTATTTTTTTTATTAGTCTGCCCTTACATTTTTATTTTCTTAGAAAAATTAATTTTTAGAGGTAATCTAAACAAAGAATATGAATTAGGGTCAACAAATATAATAAACTTGTATACTGTGCTATCTCCGTATCTCGGACCGTCTCGCCTCTCATATAAGTTAAATTTTTTACAGCCATATACTTCTCCTCTAAGTGCAGAGTATTTTTTCTATCCACCATTAAAGAAATGGGCTTAGACGTAAAAAAGTTGTATTTATAAATGAGTACAATACCTTACGGTTTTTTTTTTTATACAACTCTGTGTGGAGTCTCCGCACGTAAAATTTAACAGTTTCTCTAACTTGAATCATATAACTTTTTCTGGATAAGGAAGGAGAATGGTATATACCAAATAAATTATATTTTAGATATACATTTTAAAGACAGATTATTTTTATACACAACCACAAAACAGTCATTACTGACCTCCATTATCCTAGTTGATAACGCCTCTTAATGACGGAGGAATTATCCTCTCTCGCGCCCTCCTGAATATTGAATTCACACTACCTGAAAAAGATCGTCTCAATGGTTTATAGAGATATATAGAAGTAGGTTACATCCTACTTAGCTCATGGTTCTCTCTCTGAGAAGGCACGAAACTAGAACAGTATAACTGTTTATCCATTTTCCGGAAAGATGGGTGCATAATAGTTAATGATTTGAATTCCTATAAATTACGGATGGTATTATTTCCTCTCAGAGGAGACACCAACGATAAAAACAAAATAATTACTGAATCTATATATGATACTCTCTTCAAGGAATTATGTTGCTATAAATAATAAATATCTCAGCTTTATTCATATTATTGGATGTTCTTTATATGCTTTTTCGTGTAAGAGTCTGTTATTTTTTTCTATTTTAGCTAGTTCATATGCTATATAGTTTTTGTTTAATATCAACTATTTCTTTCTTAGTGTTCTAGTCTGCTCACCGTGTATTACATTTATTCTCTTGAATAAACAATTTTTTCTAGAGGATTAGAAGTAGAATTCTTTAAAAATAATAATTTTCATTCAATTATTGTCTCACGACTACATACCCTATTTTTCCTCTACTGGCGTGAACAGTACACTTCTTCGTCGTCATTATGTTGACGTTTTTTCGTAAACGTCACACCAAAAATATTGACACTCCTACGCGTTTAGAATCCGTGTTGTTGACGCTATGAAACTTGTACGTTAAGGTATTAATCGTTCCAAAAAGTGACACGTTTCATCTGACCGTTTATTAAAACTCGAAAGGCTTTAATTCAAGAAATCGCCTTCTCCTTACAGAGTAGAAATCTTGCCCGATCGACGCGATAGGGTGAAGAAACTTGGAAGAATTTTTTTCAAAGACTAATTATTCAGATCTAGACGCTCCTCTCGACTGTGTATTACCTACAATGATACGACGAGTGAAACGTCACATAATAATACTATTTTTACCACTTAATATACGATAAATATTAATAGTACCCATGTTGTTACTTAATCTGGGATTTTACGGATATACAGAACTTCACACGATGCGGTACATATTTAATTGTAAATCTCTCGTTATGCAAAGAGGCGTTCATTATTATTGTAATACTATCGGTGTACGTACAAGGCGTTTATTTATAAGAGGGTATAATATCACCTCGACCTCTCGAATTAATCGTGACCCTCGAATGGTTCGTTCTCTTGTGTTCCTTACGAAACATCACTAAATTCGTATTTGGATGGTATAACCATTATAAATAAAAACGAGCAAGGTCGACGTCGAGGATAAGAGTTTTAATAAGCTGTTTGAGCAATTTTTTTTTGTAAAAGAATATTGAAAATAGAATAATTAAATTTACAATGGTCTTTTTTGTCACAGGAAGAGAAGAAAAACCAAAGAACTCATTTCCTTATTAGTGGTGGAGAGCATTTTTGATTTAGACCTTTTGAGTTAATATATAACCTGGGTTTATCAACTCCTCTGTTATTTTTGAAAGACTTTACATTGTCCAGTAACTTATTTTTATTTTGGT